>JASDQU010100898.1:111214-198286 GCA_032191745.1 Picea mariana
AGGTCACTTGGCCCCACTTTCCTTATTTTAGGGTTGGGTCCACTTCTAATTTCTCCATTAAAATTATTATTGAAGTAATTTATTTTGTATTCACTTTGAATTATAATACACTCATCACTTCACTTTATTATTTACCTTTTAAAATCTCTTAAACCACTTTGATTACTTTGACCTTCTGGGGCTTCTAGATGACATATGAGGGTCCTCCAACTTCGTAAGGCCATAACTCTCAAACCATGAGGAGTTATGTGACATTTGAAATACCACCAGAAATGGCATGACATGTACTATCCATATAGAATAGTATTATCTGAAATATATCATAACTCATACTGTTACCCATCAAACAAACTTGGGTCCATTACCCAAACCTGGGGTCTCCAACTTCTCATGGCCATAACTCTCTAACCATGAGGAATTATGTGACGTTGCACATACCACTGGAAATGACATGATAAGCACTATCCATCTAGGATATTTTCCCTGACAAATTCACTTTCCTTCATCTCATTATTCCACAATTAAGCATGGGTTCTCTTACTGCACAAAGCGTCTTCCCGTGAGGGCTTTCACCATAAGGGGACCACTTTGGAGTTCATCCATATTTACTTCTTATCAACCATGAAAAAACAATAATGAGTCATATTTACATAAAACACTGTTGGGTCCATTACCCAAACCTTTGTGCTACAGGTCTTTCTTCAAGGGTTGACATCAATGACAACCAACCTTAATCAACAATTTATTTTTCCACTTCAAGTTGCTTACTGTAAACTGTGGGTACAAGTGGAAGAAGGATTGACATAGGTGGCTGCTGATCCATTGATGACTGTTGATTTACTTATGGCTGTGTATAAATGATCTCTTCATGTGCCTCAACTAAGGGCTGCTTCTGGTCAAATCTTCGGGTTATGTCTTCTATGACAAGGCCAACATCTGCATCATACTCTTTATCTTCATAGTGATCAAATATAGAATAATCTTGCTGCTCATTATCACTAGAATATTCATTAGAAATGGATTGCCCTTCATACACATGGTTTTTATTAAGACAAGGCTGTTCATTTGTTGGTGATGGATAAGAGATTAGATTTATATGAAAATCCCTTTCAACACCTCCATAGCATTTACAAGGATCAAGACCATAATCATCATATACAAGAATAGTGCTAAGAGGTTCCAAACAAATCATAGAAAAAATATGTTCATCACCATCATTGTTATTTCCATCAAAAATAGGTTGTCCATAATAAACCTTTGACTCTTGATATTCTGAATGCCTTGTTTCAGGATGCTCTCTAACAACAATGTATTCACTACCAAAGTGTTTGTTAACAACAATTTTCTCTTGGTCAATGCTTGAGATAGTGATTTCCTCAAAGGAAAGTTTGTCAAAGATACATACTTCGAGGACCAAATCATCCACTATATTTTCTTCATAGGGACAACAAATAAAATCTGCCTCATGTTCAGAACTGACATGATGTTGACTTTGAATCCTACCACAAGCTCGGAGGTTCTCCTCCACTTCCTCAGCATCCATGAATAACTATGATAAAGATGTATATTTTCTTTCCCTAAGATACCAAACAAGGTTAGAATATTGAGACATTATGTAATACACCATGGTAGCAGTCCCAAAAAGTTTAATTTCCAGGGGCAGGCTGTAATACAAGTTGTAAAACCTTCGATTAAAAGCAAACATAACTTCATTTTTTCCACTTCTCAAAGTAGTGAATTCATGTAGGTACTGATCCAATGACTTTTTCTCTCCCCAATATTTAAAGAAGGTGTCATATAGTTCATACCATGAACTAATGGAAGCAACTTCCATATTTTTGAACCACAAGGCAGCATCTCCAATCAAAGATTTAGAGAAAAGCCTCATGATAATATCTTCATGCAAGATTTCTAGATTATCAATGAAGTCTTGAAAGGCTGAAAGATGCTCTTCTCCTGTACTATTATCTTTTCCAGAAAAAGTTGGTAGGTAATCGACAAATCTGGGAGGGTAAGGATGAAGAAAGGATGGCAGCTTTAGAGGTCCAAACATCTTTCCATTAACCTTAAACTGGAAGTCAGTGGGCTGCTGAACACTAGAAGGTTGTTGGTAAAGGTCAGAGGAGTTGGAAGCCTAAACTAAATCAATTTTATTATCTGCAAAAGAACAATAATCATTTGGTGCATGCTGAATTTCAACAGGCTAGTTTTTAACAACAGAGGGAAAGGTAGAAGGTAATAAATCAACTTTGAAATCTAGAGAAGGGAGAGGATCATAAAGTTCAGACTGATTAAAAAAGTGTTTATGAACATCATCTTCTTCAGGTGTTTGAAGTGGATGGATATCCTTGACATCGATGACATGGGAAGGGGGTAAATCTGCTTGTTTGAAAAAGGAATATGCAAGAGCAGGTTGGTGGTGTTTAGAGTATAGAAAGAAGATTATGATTATCCTAATGTGTGCAGGGAAATCCAAGAAAGAATAAAGGATAAAGAGCACAAGTTCCAGAAAGAAATTCAGAACTTGATACCTGAACTTGCCTTTGCATTCCATTTCTGTCCAAGCTTGTTCCCATGGTAGAGTCTTCCAACAGGTTCGTCTTCATGGAGTCACCAGGTAGATGATTACAACCAATTTTCTGCATCCATCTTTTGTCTACCATCAAGAGCTGGATCTATGTCGTTCTTCCGAGGGAGCTCTTCAATTTTCTCAAATCCTTCCCCAGCAACGACCCCATTTATGTTATTGATCCAAAAGTCACCATAGATTGTAATCAGGTGAGAATGGTAACATCAAATATTACGAAAATAAAGTTGATTTTTGAAATTATGAGAGAGTTAGGGCTGAAAGCTATCTGCTTGACTTGACAAATCATATGAATCTATCCGAGCAAATCATCTTCAATATGCAGCAAAACAGATCATCCAAAAGCAATATTTAGAACTTCAAGGATTTTAGGTGGAAGACTTTTATGAGAAAACATAGAACTGAAAATAGAAATACATGAAAATCCTTTTCAAGCATACTATTTGTACAGTAGAAGAAGAATCATAATATGAAAATCCTTTTCAGAAGAGATTTAGCAACACACAAGGTAGAAGATCTCAAAGGATCCTCCTAAGAATTCCTCTCACACTTGTTGTTGAAGAAGAACAAAGATTAAGAGTCAAAACAAAGAAAAACATTGCTAAACATCACTCTCTTCTGCAAATGAATTCTTAACATAGAAAATGATAAGACAGACCATCTTCAAATTAATTATGTCAAAGTACAAAAACAGAGCCTCTAGGCCTCTCTTGGCTCATGAATCCCCACTACAAGAGATATTTCCTTCTTTAAATAGACAATAGCATCCAAATGAATTAAGGAGGTCAAATTCCATCTCCTACATTGGATTCTAAGCCTAGGAGATAGGTGGCAACAATCAAAGAGACAAAAATCCAACAAACTGCTGATTTTCAGAAATTTGTTGGAAGTCATTAATAAAATGTCTCCACCTCATTGCATGAGGCCTTTGCTGGAGCTAAATCTTAGGTGTAGGTGTCCCTTGACATCTAACTGATCCTTGAGAAGTCATTCGAAACCTCCTTGACATGTGGCAACCTCCCAATAAGGCGAATATCAAAACTGTGACCACTACAGGAAATTAGTACGCAACGCCATTGTGCAGAGTATGCAACGCCTACTTCTTTATCCAATATCTCTCAAACCAAAACACATTTTGAAAAACTGAGAGAGGGATTTTTTATTTGGAATGTTATGAACAAAAACCTCCTCCAATTTTCAAAAATACATTCTCAAATGCTCGTAACCTAAGTTTTAAATTAGTGACTCAAAACTGGCAGAATAACTCTGCACAATTTAGCCTTTGCCAGAATATTACGCAGCGCCTGTAGGTAGCGCCCAACTATGTTGTACCTATATGCAGCTTCTGTTCTCTATGAAATGTTATGCAACACATTTTTGTAGTTCCACTTACCCTGCATCTGCATAAATCCATAGGTGATTTTGAAGCTTGGAACCTTGTGTGAGTGTTTTCAATGCTTGTTCTTGACACTTGGCACCTCAACCAATCTTGTGCTAACACTACCAACTAAAAAAGACTGAAGTATTCTTGAATAAACAGTTCTTTCCTACATTCAATAGAGAAAACCCCAATATAGTTGACATAATCAGATAGTGGTGGGATTAATACAAGACTTTCACTCATAAGGATAATAGGTTATATCATATTTAGTACGTCAAAAGGCCATATAAACTACTAGCAGTGATGATTTATAGGTTGTATGGTGAGGAAGGATGAATTAATTTTATGCTAGAGTGGACTCCAATAGCACACTATGTAGCTGAGGTAGGGAACATTTTCAACTGGGCCTAGATCTTGTCTGCAAAATGTTTTGAAATAGTCAAAGAAGCGTCAGTGAGAAAAAAAGGCTAATCAACCCACAACTCAAACTTCCATGCCTTTCATGGATGGTTTTAACCTACCTGACATCAATAAATATTTTAATGATCTCATTCGTCATGAAATCACTTGGACCCCTATGCCAAGCAAATTTCCTTCTTAAATCCCTAAGTTTGAAGTAAAACCAAGAGAATACCCTTCTAAGCATATCATTTCCTTCCATTGGTGTTGTTCCTCTAACTCCATCACATAGGACTTTATTAGCTTAAGGATTTTCCAGCAAAACTTTATGGGTGCTACTACCAAGTGGTACATTGATAAACCTGATAACACCCATTGAAAATTTGAGTCCATTTCCAAAGTGCTCCTCACCTTCTTTCAACTCTTAGTTCATCATGACTTAGGTATAGAGATCATAACCAAATGTTTTCAAACCAATTCTACCCATATCTCTAACCAAATTCAAGAGTGGTATAGTGACATGGATTATGCAATGATGAGATTAGTGACATATTCCTTCTGGATTGGTTTTTGAAGTCCCTTGTTTCTCCTATTTCTAAATACATATCCATGAAACTACCCAAGAGTGAGGAAGAAGTAATTCATAATTCCCAACAATATGATCTTATCTACGCCCAATAAAGATACCTGTATACCATTCTCCTCGATGCTCCTCGCTCTCACTCAAGTGACTTGTATGCATATGGGGAATCCCACATAGATGATGGTATGGTCAAATATATCTCCTATACTTATCCACAACCCACCCCACTTAGTCCTAGTGGATATAGTAACCATTATGGAGGGGCTCACACTTCCTATGGATACAAAATCCCCCCTTAGGATCCTTCACATGATTAATCTTAGATGGGCATTAACAAATATTACCCTACACCCCATTCTCATCCCCATCCCCATGATCAAGGTGTTACCTCCCCATTTATAAGGGTAAATAAAGAGATGATGTCTCGAGACCCTCAGGTTGAAGACATGGAGTACCAAGAGACAGACCAACAAGAAGAACCCCACATCACACCACCCATCACCATGATATCGATGGTTGAACCATTAAGCACACCAGCTTGGCTCACAGAGGAAAATAGGTCTTGTTCCATGAGCCTAGTAATGAGTCTGTTATTGTGGTAAGTATCATTTTAATAAATTAAGCATTTGAATATGTTGCAAAGGGTTCTTCCTTGATTTTGAAAAATTTTGTTTGGAAATTATTCTCTTTTCCCCATTTCACCTTGGTGGTTTATATTGTGTCCTAGTAAGCGGTCACCCTCAAGGAAAGGGTTTCTAATGGGGGGTCTCCTTTATGAGTCATCACACCATTCCCACACATACTCACCACTTTCCATACTTCTTTCTCTTCGTTTCCTCATCTTTTGCGTTTTTGGGCCACATTGACCCCATAAGGGATTGTAATCTTTTCATGGGAAGAAGGGGATGAAGGCCTAGAGGCTTGTAACTGAAAAAAGATAAAATCTAATAAAAATCCATCCAGATGATCTCCTAGGGATCTCGAGAACAATGACATGTTTCTCACAAAAAAATGAGGGACCTGTGAAATAATAACTAATTGAACATGCCAATCAAGGTAGAGCGTGTGTGGGAAATGTTTTCATGATTAGGTAGAAGTCCCACACATTATCATCAACTTAGGGAAACATAGTGTGACCAGGGTATACTTAAGGTGGGAAATGTTTTTCATGCTTATGTAGAAGTCCCACTTTAGCTTCAACCTAGAAGCACTCTAATAAACTAATGGAAAAAAGGGCTTGGAAAAATCATGCATCCCAGATGAAGGGAAACAAACCCTCTACAAAGGAACCCATAAATGAGACAATATAAGCCCGTGTATGTCAAGAAAACTTGTGCCCAAAAGTATTACCCTTATCCACTTCATACTCTTCACATGAATTAGAGAGGGTCCAGTTCAGAAATACTCCTTAACTTAGGGAATTATTCACCCAATAGGTCACCATGAAAACCCTAGCATACCTAAATTTTCCAAGTTGCATAAGGTCTTTGAGAATTTGTTTATTTTGAGAGGGGGTACTTAATTCACATATTTGGATGGTTCTTTTATTATATATGGCTAATGATGCTTGTGACTTGTGAGTCCTTGTGTTGGGTTATGAAAAAGGTACAAATATCTTCCTTTTTCCCACAGTTCATGATATAATCTTGATTGACTTTTCAGTTAATTAGGGATAAATAGGATAGAAAATGATTAGTATGTATTCTAGCATTATTATTTAAGTTATATTAAATAAGATTCTAAAAATTCAATTGGAATTGTTTGATTTTGTTATAGGATTGGATAAATGTTGTCAAATTGGAGATAACAAAGGAGATCTTGAAGATGCGTAAGCTGTTGGAGGTTGAGGAATTTTGGCACAAAGCAGTTTTGAAGATGATTGGTTTTCTATATTGTAACTTTATAATAGTAAAACATTATTGAGGATCTCTCGATACTTAGGATGGCTTAATTTACCCAGATTATTGTAATACATAAAGGGTAATAGATCCTGAAAGGGATATAGAAGAATTGCATCCAAGTATTCATAACTTAGAATTGCTCTGCGCAAACAGTTTTTGTAAATGTTTTACCAACTGTGGAATCAATAAACGATTTGAACGTTTTCACCATTTCTACATACTGAGTTTCTAGTAGCAGTTCTTCTAAGGACCAAGGGCCCAGTCTAAAGGAGTTACTGCCTCAATCTGTAATCGTATCAGTTTTGATTAATGCTTTATGATTTAAATTTCCTTTACAATAGTTAAAGATAGATGCACAAGTGTGTTAATGATTTATTGTTGATTGCTTATAAGAGATAGATGTTTTGGGTTGAATGTTAATGATTGTTGTTCCAACTTCCATTACTATAGTTTTTTGCTTGACAATTCCTCACATTTTCATACGCGTTGTTCCTTTTACTTAGATTCACATTTGTTGTTCCTTTCAATTAAGTTACATTTGTCGTTCCTTTTAGTTAAGTTACCTTTGCTATCCCTTTTGATTAGATTACAATTGTTGTTTCTTTCCACAGATAGAGTAATTCGCTATTTCCTTTCCAACATTTTGATTCATAGTTGATAGTTACTTCTGCAAGTCTTTACTTAGATTTAATTACTTCTTTTTAGTTAAATGAATTCAACAGATTAGTTAGTTCCTTTTCATTTGAAACATGTTAGTAATCAGATTTCAATTCCGTTAAGTAAGATCTTAGTCTCAGAATCTTTAATGAACATTTGAGGAACTTGATTGTGGATAAACTCAGGTTTTCTTTAACTACGCGATTTTAGCCTCTATGAGCTATCTGCATAGACTTTGCTGATATTCTTGAGATAAAATACGAATCCTCGGGTTGATAAATTAATGTTAAACTAAGGCTATTTTTAGACATATTTAGAGCCCAACATTTTGGCGCCGTTGCCGGGGAGAATGTCAAAGGTAGCATAGGTTGTGTCTCTGGAGGACCGGGTATTGAAGACAAAAGGTAAGAAGCTAAATAGAAAATAAGTAAGATGCTTATGCCAACACTTACCTCCATTTGACACTTAAGAGGTTATATAGGTGTTTATTTTGAATTTATTTTTGCGTGAAGTGTGTATGAATAAGAAGAAATATATTGAAAAACCAAAACCCCCACCAAAATCTACCAAAGCCCAAGGCTTGGTGCTCCCTGGGAGAAGCCCTTTCATAGAAGACATCATCCGAAAAGATGAATCTCAAGCTTCGGTTGGACCTAGGAAAGGACCTACCCGAATCCCTCAGGCAACAGTTTCACCAACTGTAGCCCACACTAAGATTCATAGAAAAAATGAAGGGACTGAGAAAATCTTTTAAAGCACAGATATTCCACCCCTAAACCCTTTAGAAGAGAGAAATTCTCATAATATAGAGGAAGTAGAAGGAGAAAGTAGTGGGGTTTCCAAGGCAGACTCATCACCACCCACTGATCCTGAATCTCTTGTAAAATAAGAAGGCATACCTGAAATCCCAGATAAAGGGAGTGCAATCAAATCCCCTAGGGGATCAAATAATCAACCACCTCGAATAAAACACCCAGATCGAGAAATTCCTGAATGTTTTTGGCACATTTTCGATCAAATAGCACAACCAAATCAACAATGTCCCCAGACCTCCACGTTTGAATATCCGATAGTTTATCCAATCGCCAATGCCCCCATGAAATAAATCCCTCTACAGAACCTTCCAACCTTCCATGGATTGATCTCAGAAGACCCAGACACATTCATATTCGAATTTGATGTCCTACGTAGAGGGTATGATTACACCTCTGAACCCCAAAAATTAAAATTGTTCCCCTCCACTTAGAAAGGAGCAGCTCTACGTTGGTTTATGGGATTGGGAGGCAGAACTATAAACTCATGGGATAAGATGAAACATGCCTTCTTGACAAAATACCAGGATTATTGTATGACCAGAGACCTAAAAGATGAAATCTTTCAAATGACTGCAAAAGAAAATGAGACGTTAGAAGAATATGTTGAAAGTTTCTGATATAATTTACAAAGGTCTCCTTATGGAACATTACCAGGTGAGGTGCTTAAAGCCACTTTGATAAAAGGAATGAAATATGAATGGGTAGAAACATTAAATTTAATGGGGAAGGGTTTCATTTATCAAGAAAATTATGATAACATCGTTCTATTGTGCATCAAGTGCTCATGAGGAAGTACACAGAACAGATCAGAAATGCAGACTTCCCTCACCAGAAATAGCAATATTACCAGCGAGGGTGTTACGCGAGCTGAAGTTGGTAATCTCTTAGAAAATTTCAAAATAGATATTCTGAGCACTCTGACTACACAATTGGATGTATTGCAGGCCAAACAGAAGAAAGAAGAAGCATAACAGACTTTAGCCATATTTTTCCACAGATGTAGAAAAAAACATGGTCCAAGGGAATGTCCTTTGGATGTGGTTCAGGTTTTTGTTATTTGCACCAAGGATCATGACATAGAGCAATGCCCATCACTCCCTAGAATTAAATATGTCTTTAGAGAAGTGGAAGAGGAAACATAACCATTATATCTGATGGCTCAACATCATCAATGGCAGGCCCAGCCTCCAAGTACACTCCAGGAACCCTCCTCTTTATTTTCTGGACAATATAATCAACAACAAAATTATGGTAACGCATGGCAGGGCCAACCGTTTACTAATCAGAAGTGGCAGCCCCAACAATACCCACCTACAAATCCCACTTGGCTGAACCAACCCATTGCAAATCCCATCTGGCAGAATCAACCAACTACAAGTTCTGCCTAGCCTAACTCACGATACCCCACCCCATCCTGGAAAAACTCAAATAACAACCCCTACCCTTCGCAGTGGCCCAATACGACTACCCAAAACCCAAGTTGGAACTAGAATTGGCAGTGCCCCATGGGGATAAACAATCAACCCATAGGGATGGCCCCTCAAACTCAACCCACATTGCAAGATCCACTCCAACTACCCCAAAACCCTCAATTGTAATTGCGCCCTCAATTACCAGCCCAAACCCACCCAAATCCTAATAATAGACTGACTCACCTCATCCAGATTACGGAAAATGGAGATGGGTAAACCAACTCGTTAGGGTGCAACAAACTCCGATTGAGATCGGGGCGTATAATCTCTTATGAAGAAAATAATGTTTTCCAAGAGAAGGAGAATGAAAATTACAAACAACCAGCAATAACACCCTCGACTGTGATTATAACGGAAGAAATTGAGAAGGGGGGAAACACAGTCGAGTCACAGGATCCTGATAAGGATGCAACTCCTTCCCCTCCATTCCCTGAAATATTGATTATAGAAAAACCTGTCGTGTATCCTAACTTCGACATTGTAGGGGAACTCAAGAATTCATATGTCAAGATCCCACTCCTGCAGGCTCTGCAAGACATTCCAATTTATGCAAAGATGATCAAGGAACTATGTGGGAGGAAGCCTGTTAGGAAAATTAAAAATTCATCATCAACAGTTCGCGTAATAGGAGCCCTGTCTGATTTAATTCTAGGTAAACAAGAACTAGTCAAATATGCAGATCTAGGGAACCACATAGTAACAGTTCAGATCCATGGTTGTTCTTTTCCAAATACACTAGTTGATTTGGGGGCGACCATCAATATCCTAACTATGGAAACCTGCAACACCCTTGGTTTTGACTCCTTCAAATCCACCCCAATTATGTTACAATTGGTTGATCGATTAGTGGTTAGACCAGTCGGCACACTACATGATATAGCAATCTCATTCGACTCGTGGGAATGTCCAGCGTATTTCATCATCATCAACCCAAGAAGTGGACTCGAAGGGCATCCATTGATACTGGGAAGACCATGGATCGCAACAACTGATGCATACATAGGATGTCGAACGGGTAATATGACAATTGCTAGAGGAGGTTTCACAAAAAATCTCATCTTATATCCTCCAGCCAAGCGAAGCCCAACTTTCATATATCCACAATTGCCACCACCACAGTATCCAGAAAAGGATTTATGATCCCCTCTCACTCTGGAAGAATATCTCAGACTCAAGAACTAGTTAGAGGATGACATAATCAGTGAGTTTATTAACAAACCAATCACTGTGGGTAATCCAACATGCCATATGCTCCAAGTTGTTCTAAACTGTGAAGCACAGGGAGAATCGCTGGAAGATTTAATGGAACAACAAATCCCAACTACCACTACTCATAACAACAAATCCGTTGAGATTGCACCAGGAAAGTATCTGAACATTAATGCCAATTTAGATGAGAAATAGTAACAAAAGATGATTCAATTCCTTTCTAAATACCAACAATCTTTTGCCTGGGAATATTCTAACACGAAAGGTATTGATCCGGAACTCTGCACACACCACATTTATATTGAGAAAGATGCCCGACCTATCCAAAAACCATAGAGAAGACTGAATCCCAAACTTAGGGATATTTTTAAAGAATAATTTCAAAAGTTGTTGGACATAGATTTCATATATCCTATCTCAGATAGTCGGTGGGTTTCCCCATTAGTGATCATCCCCAAGAAAAATGGGAAATGGTGAATCTGTGTCGACTACAGGGAGCTTAACAAAGCCACTCAAAAGGACCACTTCCCCTTACCTTTCATCGATCAGGTCCTGGATACTTTGGCAGGGAAGAAATTCTTTTTTTTCCTAGACGGTTTTAGTGGCTACAATCAGATCTAGATTGCCCCAGAAGATCAGGATAAAATTACATTCACATGCCCCTGGGGTACCTTTTCATACAAAGTATTTCCCTTTGGACTTTGTAATGCTCCAACCACATTCCAAAGGTCCATCTTGAGCATATTAAATGATTTGATCAGTGAAGGGATTGAAGTTTACATGGATGATTTCACTCCTTATGGTGACGACTTCGATCAAGCACTGAAGAATATGGAGAAGGTACTAGAACGATGCATTGCTACCAGGTTATTTTTAAGCCACGAAAAATGTCACATGATGATGACAGAAGGTGTGGTACTAGGGAATTATATTTACGCAGATGGAATTAGAGTAGATCCAACAAAAATAGAGGTAATCCTTAATCTACCTACACCACACACACAAACTGAGGTACGTAGTTTCCTTGGTGCTTCAAGATACTATCGCAGATTTATGGAAAATTTTGCAAGAACCACTGCACATTTACATGATTTGACTAGTAATGTGGAGTTTCAGTGGTATGAAAAGTGTGATGTGGCATTTGCAGGACTCAATAAGATGATCTCGATAGCACTAATGTTGAGGGGACAAAATTGGAAAATACCATTTCACATCTCCACCGATGCATCAGATATTGCCATAGGTGCTATCCTTGTACAGGAAGAAGACAAGAAACCCTACGCCATTTATTTTATTAGCAAGAATCTTTCTCCATCTGAAATTAATTATACAATAATAGAAAAAGAATTTTTAGATGTTATACATGCCATCAATAAATTTCGCCATTATATAACAGGCTATCCAGTTATTCTGTATACTGATCATTCTGCTATTAAATATCTAGATAATAAACCGATTACTAATGGACGGGTCACTTGGTGGTTATTACTATTGTAGGAATTTGACATCACCATCAAAGATCAACCCGGGAGAGAAAATCTTGTCGTAGACTTCCTATCCCACATACCCAAAACAAATGACTCCTTAACATTTGAAGATCAATTTCTAGATGAGCATCTGTTTGTCGTCACCACAAAGCCACCTTGGTACACTGATGTGGAAAATTATCTGGCAGCAGAAAAATTAATGGAACATCTATCATCAAGGGAAATAAAACTAATCGTCCAGCGAAGCACATGATTCACTTGGATCGGTGGATATCTCTTCCACACAAGAGCTGACCTCCAGATTCACAGATGCATAAGAGATGACAAAATCTACGACATACTGAAGGTAGGACATGATGAGCCCTGTGGTGGGCATTTTGCAGACCGCAGGACTGGATAATTTTTTTTACAGATGGGCTATTATTGGCCCTCAATATTCAGAGATGTGAATAAATACGTCCAGACTTGCGACAATTGTCAGCGGATGGGAAAACTGGGTCTGACTGATGAAATTCCCTTGAAATCACAAGTAGTTGCAGAACTATTTGAAATATGGGCACTAGACTTCGTTAGTCCCTTCAATCCAAAGTCAAATTAGAAGGCTTATATTCTCATTGCAACAGACTACATGAGAAAATGGGTAGAGGTAGAAACCTTACCAAATGCAACAGAAGAAGTAGTCATCAAATTTATTTTCAAATTATTTGTACGCTATGGACTACCCAAAGAAGTAATCATTGATGGGGGGTCACAATTTACAGCTCACAAAATCACCACTACCCTGGTCAATTATCATATTAAGCACATAGTTACTTCTCCATACCACCCACAGGAAAACGGGCAAGTAGAAAGCACCAATAAAGTCCTAGAGGAAATCTTGACAAAGCCTGTCTCAACAAATCGACATTATTGGGCTACTGAGCTCCCAAATTCCTTATGGGATTATCGGACAACATGGCGTAACACCACTGGCTACTCTCCTTATCACCTATTCTATGGTAAAGAAGCCATCTTCCCAATCAAGTTTGAGATCAAGACCCTAAGGATGGCCCAGAAAATTGGACTAGATCTTACAGAAGCACATAAACAATGCCTTCAGCGACTCAACGAGTTGGATGAAGCACACCTATCTACCGTGGAGCGCACAACTATTATTTAGAAATAGAGAGTGACCTAGCACGACAAACATATCAAGAAGAAATCATTCAAGAGAGGTGATTGGGCGCTTCTCTATGATTCCAAATTTCAGGATTTCCCCGAAAAATTACAGACACAGTGGTTGGGACCATATGAAATTAATGAAGTCCATGATAATGGCACGATCACTTTAAGTACCATCGACGGGTTTGGATCTCCATTTCTGGTCAATGGACACCGGCTATGATTCTACCATCAACCGCCTTCAAAAGAATCTTTCTACTGGGAAGTAAGTAAGGATGCTACCGTTCAGATTTTGGATGGCTAGGAAGGTAAGCCAGCCACTCCAACTCCGTAAACGATGAATTTTGTTGACACTGTACATACTGTATATAGTTTTTTTTATATAGATCTAATTGGGTTGTTAGTTTTTATTTTTAGTTTTATGAAGGTCACTTGGGAAATAGGAACTAGGGAAAATAACTGTAATGAATACAATTAGCACTCATTTTTGTTCCGTACTCTTGCTTTATCTTATTGCACGGACCCTATCTTTCACAGAAAAATGAATATGTCATGTTCTGCAACAGTGATCGGGAAACTATAATGAAGTCATGACATCAACAGACCATCCAATACTTGATTATGAAATAAAATAACCCATAAAAATTGAATGAATTTAGTTGATGACTAATCAACCTTAGATTTAAGCAAAGATACATTTCCATGGGAAGTTTCCAAAATTACCTAATCAGATGGTTAAAAATTTAACAAAATGTCGTCCCCTTCACGTGATTGCTGTTCCTTTGAGTATTGTTGCTATTCGTTTGAACGAAACAACTGTCATTCCCTTCGCGCGATTGTTGTTCCTTTGAGTATCATTGCTTTTCATTTGAACGGAACAACTTCCATTCCCTTCACGCGATTGTTGTTCCCTGAGTATCGTTGTTGTTCATTTGAATGAAACCACTGTCGTCCCCTTCGTGTGATTGTTATTCCTTTGATTATTGTTGTTGTTCATTTGAACGAAACAACTGTCATTCCCTTTGCACGATTGTTGTACCTTTGAGTATTGTTGTTGTTGATTTTGTTGTTCCTTCATCTTGGGTCGCGCTGTGAATTCGAACAACTGTTGTTCCTTCTGTGTTTTTTTCCTCATTGTCGTTCCTTTCCTTCATGCTGTTAAAATGTTAGCCATTCCTTTGGGGTACGAATTTCACTAAGTAATTTTCACCAACATTATTTCTAATTATCATCACAACGATCTGTCATTATTTTTTGTACTATCTCTCATACCTTATCAAATTGTTTTTGGATTAATTTCTTTGAAATATCTTAAATATTGTTCATAATTTGTAACCAACATAATTCGTTTCTTTTCCCTATATACATACAAATATACTTGAATGATAATTCACCTTCATATTATAATAAGGAATATTAAGCACACTTTTACTTGGCATCCTTACACTTCTTTACACCATCCCTTACTCTTAAGGAGTAGATGAACCTATCTTAATAAAGCCGCCCCCCCCCCCAAAAAAAAAAAATGACGAAAAAATAAAAACAAATACAAGCAATAAACTTTTACCACAAATAATAGGGGGTCTCATCACGAGCCAACCTACCACGATCATAGGATAATAACGCAAGTGAAATTCCCACTATGGCTACCACACCAGGGCAATGGCCTTTGACATTTTTCGTCAAAGGACAAGGGGTCTCATCACGAGATGACTTGTTCACTTAAGTTACAATCTAGTGAGTGGCATTATCATCATCTGGCTACCAAACCAGGATAGTTGTATTTTTGGGAAAATATAATTCAAATATTTATTAAGGATACAGGCTCATCTATGGGTTAAAAGGAAACACTGTCGAGGCTATGGACGCCTGCTGGAAGCAGTGGCTCTGCCCGTGGTATGGAAGTTTACCTTAAAAACACCAAGTTTCTGTGTGTCTCTAGATTTCCTTTAGTCAATAACAAGGATATCATTTCGGTTATATTCAATAACTCGGGAAAAGTAACAACATTATGATATGTGGAATATTTTTAAATGAACAAAATTAATTTATTCGACTTATTTTTCCTTAAAACATTTTGAGCTTAGGTACAAAAATTTGAATTTCCCATGAAAGAGGACTATCGTTTATGATTACCGTTAAATATGTTTTTTGAAAATTATACATGATTGGTCCCCACTAGCGGTGGCAACGTCATTATTACCTCTCACTGGAAATACCTACATTCATTACTTTCACCTACGCTAATGGTCACGATCAACCTCTACATTAATGAGTGGAGTGGATGCTCGACACGCTTTCCGATAAGATTGTAATGATTGTGATAAATGGAAAACCCACATTTTTATACACTCGTTGTTCTTTGATATTTTCTACTTTTGGTAATATTTCCTCCAAGCTAGTCTACCAAGTCTACAACCAGGAACGATATTCATTCTCATTTTCTCACAGAAAGATGGGTGGTCGAAGTGTGCACAGGGAGCCAACATTACTATAGGTAACTGAGTAGGCAAGAGAAATCCTACACCGTCTTGGGTGTATGGATTACTTCAATCGGTTGCAAGGATATGATACGAAAATCATGCTTGAATTCTTTCAGAACTTGGAGGGAGAAATCTCCATGGTTTGAGATATACGAATCCTAGTTACTCCGAAAATCGTAGTAGAGGTTATGGGTCTCCCAAACTCAGGAATTCAATGGACAGGAAGATATAGAATTCTCAAAGAAGCTGTAGAATCCTTCGTAGACCCTAGAGAGGAATTGGATAAAAAGGGAAAGGGACTTGACCCCAACACTCTCAGCGAACCATGAAAAGAACTGGCAGGGGTAATTCAGAGGTACATCACCTGTGATGGACGATACAATGTAATCCAACCACGCCACCTCAAACTACTAGCGACACTCAAACAAAGGTTAGTAATCAATCTACCATTTTTTCTAAATTCCATGTTACATGAGGTTGCCATAAGAACGAAGAAGGCCAAGGATCCTGTTACTATCTTCAACCACTATGGATTAGTTAAATTAATAGTAAATAAGGCCCTGAGTCAAACTCAATTAACCTGGGGTAATATTATCGAGGCCAATAGACCTCTACAAATAGAACAACCTTAATTATATCATGAAGACCCACCATAGGAAATTGAAGAGATACAAGAAGGGAATGCCACTGCCCAAATAGAAATTCCACCTCCTCAACCTGAAGCCGAGGCAAACCCTGTCCAAATTACAGAGACTCAGACCTCACAAGAAGAAGCATTAATGAGAAAGAGGAAAAGAGAAACGAATGATCCTAAAGCCCCCATTGAGAGGAATAAGAGAATTAGATGGAAAAGAGACCCTGAAGAAATTCAGTAAATGACCGAACAAATTCAGGAAATGACTGAAGAAATTTAGGACATTACAGAGAATTCATTACAGGAAAATGTTCAAGAAATTGAGCAAGAAGAACAAACCTCACAAGGGAACAATCAGGAAGAGACCCAGCCAATATTGGAGCACCTGACAGAACAATTTTTGAAAATATATGAGGTAGAAATAACTCAAGTTTTATGGATCTTAGGGACCTCAATGGATAGAGACACAAATAAACCAAAAGAATACCAAGAACGATCCTCTTCGTCCAAACCTGCTGAAGACTTTCCTGATATTGAAATGTCATTCCTAGAAGACGCAACACAGGAAGAACCTCATCCTGAGGTAAGAAGCCCTCTTGGACATACAAAGCATTTGGAAGGAACCGAGGAACAACCACCTATTGACCAGGATGAAGAAGACCTTGAGACCCCTCACAAACAAAAATTAGGCAAAAGCCATAGGAGAATTAGAAAGCTAAAAATAGAAAACAAGTTGTTGAAGAGAAGGGATAAAAAGGTTGAAGTGTTAAAGAAGAAGGTTGGCAAACTCAGGGAAATTATTAAAGAATTAAGAAAGAAACCAGAACAAGTAGATAAGGACCACAAAAGAAAGAAAAACAAAAGGCCCAGAGTGCAAGAAAGAAACCCTCTTCCTAAAAGAGCAGTCACTACAAACTCTGTGGGGACACAGACAGACCTTGAAGAAATAATAGTAGAGGATGCAGTAGCTAAGAATGAGGAAGCAATTACTTTAGAAACAATTGATGTTGAATTGTAGACAGATACCCCGGTCTCAAACGAAACAACTCAATTCCTTGAGAAGGATGCTACCATTAGGATATTGGAGGAAGAATTAATGCAGTTCCAACAAAGCCTGATCCAAAATAGAAATGAAATAATGACTATGACAGAGCATCAAGCATCTTAGTCTCAGGAACATAGTGCCATCGTTGATAGATTGGAAGAAGATCTAATGCAAGCCCAAAAAGCATTAAATCAATCCATATATGAGATGGGTGCTATGGAAGAGTATCAAACATCCCAGTCTTAGAAACAGAGTGCCATCATTGATAGGTTAAAGGAAAAGCTGGTACAAGCCCAATAAGCACTGAATCAAACTAGGGATGAGATGGTTACTGTGGCCGAACATCAAATAATTGTTAAACAATTAAGAGACATGGAGGAAATGGAGCATGAGACTTATGCCGAGTTAACCAGATCTCAGGAAAAGACAAAGAAAATACAAAACCAATTTGAAAAAGCTTTGGAGAAAATCAAAGAGATTTGTGATGTTTACTCTGATGCAATCAATTGCAGAGCTCCTGCTACCAATTATACCCTATTCTTGATGGAACGTTACCTGTTGTTAAGGTTAAAATCCATCAAAGTAGGTAAGCCAATTACATTTACCACTGTCCCCGAGTTCATTTCATGTTTTAGAGAGCATGAAGAGAAGGTACAATACTTTCTGTGTGAATTATACTTCCATAAGATCATTTTGGAAGATGATAGGGGAAATAAACCTAGTCCCTTTATTGGGGACATACAGTTTCATGCATTCCTGTCCTTCACTAAGAACCAAGTTAGATGGGGCAAAGCTCACAATAATTTTATAAAGAGGGAAATTGGGTTAGATCTCTGGATCAGAGGGGAGCCTCGAAAGTCCTTTCCAACCATTATGCGACATAGAACCTTTATGAAAAGGGAGGGGTTCATGGACTCTTTAGCCCCCATCCATCGATAGGCTATATGTTCAGTAATCATATATTTTAGAGAAATCAAAGAAGAAGCTCTTGCTTCTTCTATGGTGAGATGGGATGCATCCTCCAATGAAGTCAAAGGTAGGGAACCCTTTGGGTTCAAGAATTTCTTTGTTGCTGCCTACAGAGTGGAAAGGTATTTTGGAATGCTCCAAGAAGAAGGACCTGCTTGGATTGGGTGCAGATATAATCCCCCTATCCTTTGGTTTCCTCCAGAAAGTTACCATAAGGATTATCAAATTAATAAGAAGAGGGAGGATGTTTCTTTTGTAGATCTCAAAAGAAGTAATGGGTTCAGGAGACCTAGTGAACCAACTTTTCCTCCATACAACATCACTGCTTTACATGTAAGATCTCAGCTTGCATGAGGACATGCAAGAAGGTAAGCTGGGGGGTATTTTGGGTTATTAAAAAGGTACAAATATCTTCCTTTTTCCCACAGTTCATGATATAATCTTGATTGACTTTTTGGTTAATTAGGGATAAATATGATAGAAAATGATTAATATGTCTTCTAGCGTTACTATTTAAGTTATATTAAATAAGATTCTAAAAATATGATTGTAATTGTTTGATTTTGTTACAGGATTGGATAAATGTTGTCAAACCCGAGATAGCAAAGGAGATCTTGAAGATGTGTAAGCTATTGGAGGTTGAGGACTTTTGACGCAAAGCAGTTTTGAAGATGATTGGTTTTCTATATTGTAACTTTATAATAGTAAAGCAATCCTGACGATATCTCGATCCTCAGGATGGATTAATTTACCCAGATTGATTATTGTAATCCATAAAGGGTAATAGATCCTGAAAGGGATATAGAAGAATTGCATCCAAGTATTCAGAACTTAGAATTGATCTGCACAAGCAGTTTTTGTAAATGTTGTACCAGATATGGAATCAATAAAAGATTTGTACGTTTTCACCATTTCTACATACTGAGTTTCTAGTAGCAGTGCTTCTGAGGACCAAGGGCCCATTCTAAAGGAGTTACTGTCTCAATCTCTAATCGTATCAGTTTTGATTTCTGTTTTATGATTTAAGTTTTCTTTACAATAGTTAAAGATAGATGCACAAGAGTGTTAATGATTTATTGTTTATTGCTTATAAGAGATAGATGTTTTGGTTTGAATGTTAATGATTGCTGTTCCAACTTCCATTACTGTAGTTTGCTTCTTAACAGTTCCTCACATTTTCATACGCATGTTCCTTTTACTTAGATTCACATTTGTTGTTCCTTTCAATTAAGTTACATTTGTCGTTTCTTTTAGTTAAGTTACATTTTCTATCCCTTTTGATTAGATTACAATTGTCGTTTCTTTCCATAGATAGAGTAATTCGCTATTTCCTTTGCAACAATTTGATTCATAGTTGATAGTTACTTCTGTAAGTCTTTACTTAGATTCAATTACTGCATTTTAGTTAAATGAATTCAACATATTAGTTAGTTCCTTTTCATTCACAGCATGTTAGTAATCAGATTTCAATTCCGTTAAGTAAGATCTTAGTCTTAGAATCTTTAATGAACATTTGAGGAACTTGATTGTGGATAAATTCAGGTTTGCTTTAACTACATGATTTTATCTTCTACGATCTATCTGCATAGACTTTGCTGATATTCTTGAGATAAAATACGAATCCTCGGGTTGATATATTAATGTTAAACTAAGGTTGTTTTTAGACATCTTTAGAGCCCAACACCTTGGAAGGAAAAATTTCTTTTCTTTGTAGGGTATTGATTGGTGGAAGTCATTTCATGAAAGAACAAGGTCACTTGGGCCTTCACTTGGGGATTGAAGCCCACTGTAAATGTGTTGAACCTGCACAGAATAAATCTAGCTAGAAAATACTACACACATTTGCAGAGAGAAATTGAGAAAGAAGAAGCAAGATAGAAAGAATGGAAGAATTCTCATTAATCGTATTCCACACTCAAAGAGTGAATAATTTACAATAGATATAGGATACATGAGTAACTAATGAGCCATAGTGGTGGTCTAAATTGATCTAGACACACACCAACAGTTACAAGAGTAAACTGCCACCTAGTCTAGTCTCTCAGGCAGTTACAGGAGTGAACTGCCACCTAGCTGAGTTAACTAGTCAACTAGTCTTCAGTTAACTGACTGAACAAAGAGTAGTGAGTTTATGATGATCCCAATGTTGCATGGTTACAAAACCAATGCAACATCTAAACTCAACTCAACTAGTCAAACTGAAGTGTCAACTGAAAGAGAATATTCTCCAGGTGGAATATTCTCCCCTAAAATATAGGAGTCTGGATAATGACTAATTATGACTAATAAGCAAGGAATAACCTTAGGAAAAATAAATACTAGGTGTGTGTGAAGTAACTCCAACACCCCACCTGCATAGAATAGATCTAGCTAGAAAATACTACACACATTTGCAGAGAGAAATTGAGAAAGAAGAAGCAAGATAGAAAGAATGGAAGAATTCTCATTAACCGTATTCCACACTCAAAGAGTGAATAATTTATAATATATATAGGATAAATGGGTAACTAATGAGCCATAGTGATGGTCTAGATTGATCTAGATACACACCAGCAGTTACAAGAGTAAACTGCCACCTAGTCTAGTCTCTCACGAAGTTACGGGAGTGAACTGCCACCTAGCTGAGTTAACTAGTCAACTAGTCTTCAATTAACTGACTGAACAAAGAGTAGTGAGTTGGTGATGATCCCAATATTTCATGGTGAAAAAACCAATGCAACATCTAAACTCAACTCAACTAGTCAAACTGAAGTGTCAACTGAAAGAGAATATTCTCCAGGTGGAATATTCTCCCCTAAAATATAGGAGATTGGATAATGACTAATTATGAATAATAAACAAGGAATAACCTTAGGAAAAATAAATCCTAGTTGTGTGTGAAGTAACTCCAACACCCCCCCTGAACATCAATATGGTGAAAATAAAGAATGGGTCCTAGCTACGAGGCCATGTTAGGTACCCAAATACAAAAGATACACTAAACTAAATGAGGAAAGAGGGAAAACCTCATGGGAACAAAACCCAACCTCAAATTACAATGCATAAAATAAAAAAATGATAAGGAACAAAAGGCAATTGCTAAGCAACCATGTCCTTCACTCCAAGAAGACCTCGCAACTGTGCAAGTTTGTGCTCTTGGAAGATTTTGTTGAAGATGTAGATGTCTGCATGGATCTGATGAAGTATATGCATCATTGATATTTCCACACATATCCACTTTATCTTCTTGTAATTAATATCCAAATAAATTTTGGATGAAATTTTGAAAACTGTGCGGTCGTTTCCAGAAAAATGCTAAAATTTTGTTGATTTTAAAATGATCATAAATTCACTTTCCAAACCCGTTTCGTACGATTTTGTTTTTGAAATTGGATATTTTCCCGAGAGGAATTCAAATATCTAATTTGTTTCTGCAAAGTTTTCTCAGAAAATATCAGAATGGTGTTTGATGTGCACAGCTCCCTTTTTGTCTTCTGAGATGCATGCATGGTGCATGCAAAAGTGTCTGGATGTGACTCCTGAGATGCATACCATATATATTCCACATGAATTTCAGAAAATAAATCTGAAATGGAGTAGACATCATCTTCAATTAATGGAATACAAATTTCTGCAAAAACTTTTGTAGAAGACTCTTCATAATAAGAGACTTGATCTTCTGATGGCTTCTCTTCTGGCTCTATTTGTTTGACCTCCTGCATGAAATTTTCACAATATTCTTTATTCTCAAATAGAACCTCCAATCTGGTCCATAATTCATTTGGAGTTGATCCTTGTGATTCTTCATATATTTGATGGAAAAGTTCAGGAGAAACATACATGCCGATACTTCCTATGGCCATATCTTTTCTATTGAGAAAGTCATTTTTCTCATCAACAGAATCAGGCTCTACTTCCATTTCCATGGTTATTTGGTATAAGCCTTTGCATCTTAGTAGAAGCAATTTTTTTGGCTTCCATTCCAAATAGTTATGAGGCGTGAGAAGTATTTCCGACGAATAATCCATCTTTTTGTTGTCTTCAATCTTTTGTACCTACACAAAATGATTTGGTATAGATTTTTATTAGAAGTCCGTCGGATCTGATACCATGTAAATGTGTTAAACCTGCACAGAATATATCTAGCTAGAAAATACTACACACATTTGCAGAGAGAAATTGAGAAAGAAGAATCAAGATAGAAAGAATGGAAGAATTCTCATTAACCGTATTCCACACTCAAAGAGTGAATAATTTACAATATATATAGGATAAATGAGTAACTAATGAGCCATTGTGGTGGTCTAGATTGATATGGACACACACCAACAGTTACAAGAGTAAACTGCCACCTAGTCTAGTCTCTCAGGCAGTTACGGGAGTGAACTGCCACCTACCTGAGTTAACTAGTCAACTAGTCTTCAGTTAAATGATTGAACAAAGAGTAGTGAGTTGGTGATGATCCCAATGTTGCATGGTGACAAAACCAATGCAACATCTAAACTCAACTCAACTAGACAAACTGAAGTGTCAAATAAAAGAGAATGTTCTCCAGGTGGAATATTCTCCCCTAAAATATAGGAGACTGGATAATGACTAATTATGACTAATAAACAAGGAATAACCTTAGGAAAAATAAATCCAAGGTGTGTATGAAGTAACTCCAACACCCACATGATGGGTAATGTGCCCTTTCTTATTGGACACCTAGGTTAGAGACGTTTCCTTTGGATATCTTGAGGATTCCCTATAGGTGATTTCGTCGCCTTCATAGCCCCAATGACTTGTTTTTGGAGGCCTTACACTGCACTTTTCCAGAATTACATCACATGTGAAAGTCTAGGGTTCAATGGTGTTGGTGGTTTTGATGATGAATTTGAACCTTTTTATTGAGAGATACCTTTTCCATGCATCAAAGCACTAGGTGGCTTGGTCCATGGAATTTGGAGGCCCAATGATTTCTTCTAGAGGGAGAAATGCATCACTTGGAGGCTAATTAGGGCATGATGTCACCCCTTTCAGGGGAATTTTTATGTAAATTTTGAATTATAATTTGTAAAGGGGCAATTAGAGGAGGCCGACCTCCCTAATTGTGTTTTACCCTAAGTAATGTGGAAAAACAATTTAGCAAAACCTCCTATAAATAGAGGCTTTCTCATTTCATTTATACATATGAAATCACTTGAGAGTTTAGACTCTCTTGGATGAAATCCCCCCCTTATCTCGTGAAAATCACATATCTCTCTCTTGTGCAATTCTTGGATGCTTAATACTTGTATTTCGGAGATGAAGTGGTGCACTATTTCTCTTGGTGTTTGATTCTTGCTTTGTGATGGAATATGCTTGGTAGACGAGCGTTTATCATTGCTATCTCTTGGAATTGGTAAGGAATTTATGCATATTGTTAGTGCTTCTTTCTTATTTCATGGTTGCTATTATTTAAACCATTGGAGGAGTATAAGGAATACACCCTCCACCAAGTCTATCATAATTTTCATTGAATAAGCCATTGCAAAGGTTGCTAGGATGAGTAAAATGGATTACACCCTCCTAGATTTACCTTGTTGGATCTACTTTCTCTAGGGAGTAAAAGTGATTACATCACTAGAGACGTAGTAGGTTGAACATTACACAAGAGACTCCATACCCAATTGAAAAAGTACTAATCTAAAATTGCATTGGAGATATAATATTGTTGCATTGGAAAACATGAAATCGAGAGATATTTCTTTTGTTCAAGTTGGAAATTTTTCTTGGTGTTATTGTAACCCCCCCGGCCGTTACATCCCACTTGGCCAGGAAAACACTACTATGCGGAACAACATCATTCTCATACTTAATTAATAACATGCATTTAAATCGAATTAAACACATTTAACTCAGAGTAAGCACAGAGTTTACTGCTAACATAAATAATCCCCGACATTAACAATAATTCATATGCACAACAGAATAGATGATACATATAAGCATCACAGGCATGCAAAAACATAATATTAAGCTTAAGCTGATACTTATCTTTGAAACCGTGGTAATTCCACCAACCATGTGCAAGCCTTCCACGAACCTCCGAGCCTTAGACCACGCTGCTCATCATGCTCAGCAATGGGTCACCCCTGAGCTGGGACTAAGCTCCACCCAAGGCAAGTAATCCTAGTCTAGGCTGAGGTTACAGGGAAAACTGCACAGAATAATCAGAAGGATTCTTTCTAGGATGCCTTCTTATGCCCACTACTAATAGAATCTCATTCCCCACATGCTTGTTCCTCCTAGGAGTATACACCTTCACAAGCACAGTCCATCGGTGCTTCACCTCCCTATCTAGGCCTCGACAACAGGCCAGATCAGGAATTCTTAGAGCTCTGAAGCTGGTGCTGGACTCTCTCTGGGAGAAAACCACTTCCCTGTACACTCTCTCACCTGGAGGGAGTTACTCATAGGCCTGACAGACTGCCTCTTCAACTGCAACCACCTCCCTCACCTAGAGAGAGTGTTACACATAGGCCAGATAACCTGTTTCCTTCAACTTGATTTCCAACACAGTCGGGCAACCACGAGGCTCCACACGAACATACAATGGTATGCAAGCCACATGCAGTCAAGCACTGCATGACCACAACAGTCCACTGGAAACACAGACATGGGCTTCCCAAAACTAGTGACAGATAGATGCTACAACATAACAAGGCTCAGCAATTACTGGACATTCGGTTTTCCCCAACCAAAAATACAGAATAGACTCACGGCTCAAGTTTCGGGGATGCATGAGGGTGTATAGAAATCCCACGCAGAGACTTAATGGTTCAGTTAAGGATTCCCTAGAACAAACACCGAAACAGAGGTTGATCATGGACACCCGCGAGTTCAGACGGAGGATGGAGAATGAGAGGTCAAACACAGACTCGACGGTTTTGACAGAGGGTGTACCGGCTCCTCCAGAAATCAACATAGGCCTTTTTTGGGTTTCCTTGAGTTGTGTGAGGGTATTCTTGCAGAGGTCATATGGTATTTCCGGTTCAGACAGTCCACGGTAGAATGGAGGAGGAACCCCCCTCATGGATCAACTCAACAGTTTTAACTGCATGCACCTGGGTTGACACTTGTCAACCATGAAGCTCATTCCTTCCCATTTGGATGTCACTCGTCCTTCCAAAGAAATTAGGATAAAACATCACATTTCACATGGATTTTGGAATAATATTAAAATATTATTCCCAAGGACTTAAGCCCCTAGTCTCAACACTTAGCCTCTCTTTCCAACTTTCCAGCCCCCAATCCCTTACCCACTCTGTGGAAGCTTAGTCCCCCATCACTCATTCATCATGGTCAATCTGCACGTAGTGATGTTTATATTTTTATTAATGTTCTGCATGATTACATATACAAAAGCAGGTTCCCGGCCTTAACACTTAGGCTCTCTGGCCTAATAACACATAAGCCCACCAAATTATATAAACTTGGCTCACGAACCTATAAAACATAATTACAATTCATAATGCAAGCTTTATACTTCATGGACATGATTTACAATAGGGCTCGACCTTGGGGACATTACAATCCCCTCCTCTTATTTTTGCATTGTCCTCAGTGCAACTTTACACTGCATCTGCAAGCTTTTCAAAATTTTCAAAAAGATGCGGGTACTCTGCCCGCATAACATCTTTATTCTCCCATGTCGCGTCCTCAGGACCATACCAGGTCCACTGGACCTTTACAAGCCCTATAGCTCAATTCCAGAGCTGTTTGTTTTTCTTGTCCAATATGCGCACAGGATGCACTTGTAGGACACCTTCTTGTTCCACCTAAATCACATTCCAATCGATAACATGATTAGCATCTGGTATATATTTCTTAAGCAATGAAACATGAAACACATTATGTATATTCATAGATGCAGGTAATGCAAGCATATATGCAACTGGCCCAATCCTTTCCAGGATTTCAAATGGCCCACAAAATCTGGCTTCCAACTTGGCGCAACTTCCCAGCTTCAGGGAACTCCTGTTAGCTTTCAATTTCAGGAAAACATGATCACCCACTTTGAACTCTCGGTGGGTTCTATTCTTATCAGCATAATTTTTATGCCTGTCCTGGGCAGCTTTCAAATTCTGCTTAATTTTTATCATTTGGTCCTCCATTTCCTTGAGCAACTCTAGCCCAACTACTGCTCTATCAGATGGATTATCCCAGTTCACTGGAGTATTGCACTTTCTTCCATAAAGTGCTTCAAATGGGATCATCTTCAATGATGCATGATACCCATTGTTGTAGGCGAATTCTACCAAGTGCAGGTAGTCTTCCCATCTTGATGGTTTGTCCATCACATACATTATCAGTATGTCTTCTATTACTCTATTCACCCTCTCTGCCTGTCCATCAGAATCAGGATGATAAGATGTACTAAGGTTCAGATTCGTTCTGAATCCTTTGAACAATCCTTTCTAGATATTCGAGGTGAATTTCGGGTCTCTATCAGACACAATTGTTTTAGGAATTCCGTGCAATCGTGCCACTTCCTTCACAAAAATGTCAGCAACAACTGCTACCTTGTGAGTAGTTTTCAGTGGAATAAAATGGGCAGCTTTTGTAAGCTCGTCCACCACCACCATGATCAAATCATGCAGCTTGGCTATTCTAGGCAATCTCGTAATAAAATCCATTGTCACCACTTCCCACTTCCACTTAGGAATGGGTAAAGGTTGCAGCAACCCTGCTGGGTGCCTATGCTCAGCTTTAACTTTCTGGCACCTTATACATCTGGCGATGTATTCAACGATATCTCTCTTCATACCCGGCCAAAAGTAATGGCTCTTGACCGCTGCTACTATTTTATGATATCTAGGGTGCCCTGCATAAGGCACATTATGCATCTCCTACAAAATCATCTGTTTCAAGCACTAGACATTGGGTACAAAAATTTTGTTCTTGTACAACAATATTGCATCTGTTTCCAATTTATAAATTTCCATCTTCTGTGGCATCTTACCCTGATGTAGCTTGGCTACCAATTCTCTGTGCTGCAGATATACATTTGCAACCTCCAAAATTCTGCTTTTAATATCAGTCCGATACATGCCAATGGTTGTAGCATGTAATTCATGCACCCTCCTACTGAGTGCATCAACCACTTTATTCTCCTTTCCTTTGATATGCTTGATCTCAAAGTCGTATTCACACAGAAATTCCAGCCACCTACTTTGTCTAGTGTTTAAGGTTGGCTGATCAAACAAATATTTCAGATCGTTGTGGTCTATTCTCAATTCAAATCTCCTTCCCATGAGGTAATGTATCCATTTCCTTAGAGCGTGAACAATTGCTGCCAACTCCAAATCATGAGTGGCATAATTCTTTTTGTGCTCTTTCAGCTTCCTGGACTCATAACAGATTACAAATCCATTTTGACTGAGAACTCCTCCCAACCCTTCTTTACATGCATCTGTGCACACCATGAAATCCACATTTGGATCTGCAATCCTTAAGATTGGAGTGCTGGTTAACAACTGCTTCAATCACTGGAAACTTTTCTCACACTCTTCAGTCCACTGAAACTTTTTCTCCTTCCTTTGCAAGGAAGTGATAGGGTGAGATATCTTTGAGAACCCTACGATAAACCTTCTGTAATAGCCTACTAGACCCATAAAGGATCTAACTTCCACCACATTCCTTGGCGCCGACCATTCTCTAATGGCCTCAACCTTCTCAGGATCCACGGCGATCCCTTCTTCTGAAATAATGTGCCCCAAGTAATGGATCTGCCTTTGATAAAATGAGCATTTGCTCAACTTGGCATATAGTTGGTGTTCTCTCAACACTTGCAGAACCATCCTCAGGTGTTGTTCATGTTCTTCTTCAGTCCTGGAATACACCAAAATGTCATCCAGGAAGACGATGATAAACTTGTCTAGATAGTCCCTGAATACTCCATTCATCAAGCACATAAAAACAACAGGTGCATTTGACAGCCTAAACGGTACCACTGTTAACTCGTAATGACCGTAACTTGTTCTAAAGGCGGTCTTGTTGATGTCTTCATATTTTATTTCTACCTGGTGATATCCCGTTCTGAGATCTATCTTTGAAAATATTTTCGCACCTTTCAACTGATCGAAAAGATCGTCGATCCTCAGTAGAGGATACTTGTTCTTGACAGTTACTTTGTTCAACTGTCTGAAATCAATGCACAACCTCAACATCCCATCCTTATTCTTCATGAATAGGACCGAGGCACCCCAAGGTGACACGCTTGGATGAATGTACCCCTTCTTTAGAAGCTCTTCAAGCTGCAAGTGCAACTCTTTCAGCTCTGGCGTACTCATTCTATAAGGAGCTTTCGACACTGGAGCTGCTCCAGGCATCAAATTTATAGAGAAATCGATATCTCTCTTCGAAGGTAGTCTGGGTACCTCCTGAAATACGTCTTCAAACTCTGTTAGTACCGCATGGTCTCCAATGTTTGAGAGTTCATCTCTGGATGCTTCCTCCACATGGGCTGCAAACAATTGATAGCCTTTTTTGTAGCACTTCTTCATATGCATTGCTGAGATTTCTCTAACAGTAACAACTCTAAGAATTCCTTGGATTGTTTTCTGATTTCCCTCCTCATCCAAGCATGTAAATTCCTTGTTATGACAGTCTAGGAGGGCATGGTGCTGGTCCAACCAGTCCATCGCAATTAAACAATCATAAGAGCCTAAAGGAAGAATATTCAAATCGGCCTTCATGCTCAGTCCATTCATGTCTACAGGACAAGACTTGACTAACTCCATGAATTTCCTCTTGGTTCTTGTAGCTAGTTGCACTACCCAAGACTTTTCATGTTTTCTACTTATCAAATGCAAACTTTCTACCACTCTAGGGTCTATATAACTATGGCTAGTCCCTGAATCAACTAAAATAGTAAATGGTTGGTTTTTGATCATACCTTCTACTTCAATCATGTGTGACTGAAATTCATCTTGCTTGTTGTCCCGGGCCACATAGATCCTTGGCATTCTACTGCCCATGTCCTCCACTGTTTCAACTTGTTGAACATTATGGACAGCTCTTGCTTTTCCATTTTTATGAGAACAATCTCTATACTTGTGGTTCTCTTTACAACCCCAACATGGAATAGGCGTCTGTCTCGGCCTTTGTTCTCCCACTTCATCCATTCTCGGCTCTCTAAATGATGGATGTCCTTGAGGACTATTTCTGAAAAAGGGAGGTTTGTTTCCCTTCTGCCTCTATTCTTTCTTAAAATTCTTTTGGTCAACCCAAGCCTTCTTAAAGGTAGGCCTTTCTCTTTGCTCTTCATATAAGCATTTCGCTCTTCATATTGTTTCTTCCATAATCTTAGGATCATCATATTGAATCTTATCCCCAATAGGAGGTGGTAATCCACTCAGGTACCTCTGAATCTTGTCAGACTCATCTTTGATGAATGGAACATACTTCAGTAATTCCAAAAACTTTCGTTCATACTCATCAATGGTCTTGTTGTCCAGCTTGAGTTCAAAGAACTCTTTCATCTTTCTGTCATAATATCTTTTAGTTAAGTATTTCCTCTCGAAATACCTCTTGAATTATTTCCATGTAATATCTTTCTCTCTAACGTGCTGCACCTGCACAAGCTGATCCCACCACATGGATGATTTTCCTTTTAGGTGATACATCACAATTCTTCCTTCTGCATGAGAGGAATAATTCTGCAGTTGGAAATATTTCCTCATGCCAAGCAACCATGTTTCAACATCTTACTCCTTCTTATGTTCTCCATCAAATATAAGAGGCTTAATCTTATTCATCTCCCCTTTCAATTCATCCACTCCAGATCTTCGGTGCTTTCTGGTAGGAGATGGGCTTGAACTACTATGTGCTTCCCTACTGGTATGCTTTGGGGAGTGACGATGATGTCTGCTGACACTCCTTGATCTTCTTTTCCTCTCAGGGGTCCTGTGACTCTCTATCTTGCTTGAGTCACTCTCCTTTTCCAATTTCTTTTCTATTCTTTCCAGACTCTTCAACATCCCTAAGTTGAATTGACCCTGCCTATCCTTGAATTTCATGAGCTTTCGGCTATCAGCTCGGCGAGCCTGCACATCTTTCTGCAATATTTCAATTATTTTCATCATATGTAGTTCCTTATCCAATTCTCTTTCGCGCCCATTGGAGTTCGATCCTTCGACTCCTAAGTTGACATCCCTTCCTTCTCTTTCATTCCCTGAATTGGAGGCAATCAACACCTCTTCCATTTCTATAATCGGCGTTGATTCGTGGCTATCCTGACACTCATTGAACTCTGCACACACAACGTCCAGTCAACCGATGCTTGTCAGGCCTTAAACCCTTAATAAAACTACAACATTCATAAACCAATGCGAATAAGAAAACATTTTGATTCCCTGAATTTTCTGAGCTCTGTTTGGCTCTGTAATTTCCGGCGATAGCCCCTGTTTTCTTAGTCCCGAACCCATGCGTCCATGGGCTGTGATCAAACGCTAAAATTCTAGGTGCTACTAGGCTTTCCAAACGAAACTTTAGGTTTCAGGATTTCGGGGCTTTGGGGTTTTGGGATTTCGAGACTTTGGGGTTTTGGTCCCGGAGGTTCTCGCACTCGCTTCCCTCTCCAACTCCCGACCTCTGAAAATTCAATTTCCTTACCCTCCAGGACCATAGCACAGCTATCACTCACCAAGGTAGTGACACATGGTGTCCTTAAGAAGGTCCACCTCACTCCCAGGGATGTCAGGGCCCCCCACTATTTTTACTTTTCGTTTTGGAGTTTTGGGCATCGGGAGTTCGTGCATCTACACATCTCGAACTTCCATTTGCTGAAATTTTGAAATTATGGTCTATTCATCTACTTGATCCAACGACCAAGTTCCTCTCCTACGATCTACGGTGTAGATCGTTTCAGGATTTCAGGGTTTCAGGTTTTCGTTAACTGGGAGTTCATGATGCAGCGAATGTAACCTCTTGTCACTTCATTCCCCGAATTTTGATACACGAGTTCTTGTACGAGATCCAATGATCCTCAATGATTTGGATCTAACGGTCCTGATCTTTTTAAAGTTTTGTGAACCGGGAGTTCACGATGCAGCGACTCCAAATCTCTTGTCGCTTCAATCCTCGAATTCCGATAGACGAGTTCTTGTGAGAGATCAATGGCTATGAGCCTTCCCTGATCCGATGGTCCAGATCTCTCCTATGCTTACACCTATCAAATCTATTCATCCCTAACTTTCTCGCTAGTTGGCTAGATCCGATGGATCATAGGATTTCGACACTTCTCAATGGAAGCGCTCCACCGTCCGATTTTACTCTTGTTAATCCCTTTTGTGATTCAGGACTTGGAGTGACCAATAATTTGGCCTGCGCTCCAAGTTCACGATCCCTGAATTCACAAAATGATCCAATGGTTCAAACCAACCACGATCAATGACCCATGTTTATTCTAGATCCTAGGGTGGCGAGTTTCTCCATCCACTAACCACCTTGCAACTTTTGGCTATCTTACGGCCCTCGCGATTTCGTGAGTTCTCCATAGAGAATTCTGACCATCCAACTCTGTTTCTCAAGGAATTTTGGCCAATGACTTGGTACCCTCCTTCTGAACCTTCATCTACTTGATCCAACACTACTGGTGTGGAGTTCTCTCTCTCCCTGTGGCCATATACCACACCGGCTACAGTTTTATAATACCGCTACACCTCCTGAGCTTTATAACATGGTCAGTAGTCCGTTGACACTCAAAAACATTCTGAGGTCTGAAATTAGTCCTCCAGACACAATTTCTTCTCAAAACCTCGGTCCAAAGACCACTCATCTGACCCATCTAGGCACAGCTTTGAAACTAGGCTCTGATACCATACTGTAACACCCCCGACCGTTACATCCCACTTGGCCGGGCAAATGCTACTATGCGGAACAACATCATTCTCATACTTAATTAATAGCATGCATTTAAATCGAATTAAAAACATTTAACTCAGAGTAAGCACATAGTTTATTGCTAACATAAATAATCCCTGGCATTAACAATAATTCATATGCACAACAGAATACATGATACATATAAGCATCACAGGCATGCAAAAACATAATATTAAGCTTAAGCTAATACTTATCTTTGAAACCATGGTAATTCCACCAACCATGTGCAGGCCTTCCACGAACCTCCTTGCCTTAGACCACGCTACTAATCATGCTCAGCAGTGGGTCACCCCCGAGCTGGGACTAAGCTCCACCCAAGGCAAGGAATCCTAGTCTAGGCTGAGGTTACAGGGAAAACTGCACAGAATAACCGAAAGGATTCTTCCCAGGATGCCTTCTTACGCCCACTACTAACATACTCTCATTCCCCACATGCCTGTTCCACCTAGGAGCATACACCTTCACAAGCACATTCCATCGGTGCTTCACCTCCCTATCTGGGCCTCGGCAACAGGACGGATCAGGAATACTCAGAGATCTGAAGCTGGTGCTAGACTCTCTCTGGGAGAAAACCACTTCCCAACAGACTCTCTCACCTGGAGGGAGTTTCTCACAGGCTTGAAAGACTGCCTCTTCAACCACAACCACCTCCCTTACCCAGAGAGAGTGTTACACACAGGCCAGACAACCTATTTCCTTCAACTCGATTTCCAACAAAGTTGGGCAACCACGAGGCTCCACACGAACATACAATGGTCCGCAAGCCACACGCAGTCAAGCATTACGCAACCAAAATAGTCCACTGGAAACAAAAAACACGGCCTTCCCAATACTGGTGATAGACAGATGCTACAACATAACAAGGCTCAGCAATTACGGGACATTCAGTTTTCCCCAACCAACAATACAGGACAGACTCATTGCTCAGCTTTCGGGGATGTGTGAGGGTGTACATAAATCCCACGCAGAGACTTAATGGATCAGGTAAGGATTCCCTAGAACAAACAACAAAACAAAGGTCGATCATGGACACCCGCGAGTTCAGATGGAGGATGGAGAATGGGAGGTCGAACACAGACTTGACGATTTTGACAGAGGGTGTATCGGCTCTTCCAAAAATCAACACAGGCCTTTTTTGGTTTTCCCTGAGTTGCGTGAGGGTATTCTTGCAGAGGTCATACGGGATTTTCGGTTCAAATAGTCCACGGTAAAATGGAGGAGGAACCCCCCTCATGGATCAACTCAACAATTTTAACTGCATGCACCTGGGTTGACACTTGTCACCCATGAAGCTCGTTCCTTCCCATTTGGAAGTCACTCGTCCTTCCAAAGAACTTAGGATAAAACATCACATTTCACATGGCTTTTGGAATAATATTAAAATATTATTCCCAAGGACTTAAGCCCCTAGGCTCAACAATTAGCCTCTCTTTCCAACCTTCCAGCCCCCAATCCCTTACCCACTTTGTGGAATCTTAGTCCCCCATCACTCATTCATTGTGGTCGATCTGCACGCAATGGTGTTTATATTTTTATTAATGTTCTGCATGATTACATATACAAAAGAAGGCTCCCGTCCTTAACACTTAGGCTCTCCGGCCTAATAACACATAAGCCCGCCAACTTATATAAACTTGGCTCACCAACCTATATAAACTTTGCTCACCAGCCTATAAAACATAATTACAATTCATAATGCAAGCTTTATACTTCATAGACATGATTTACAACAGGGCTCGGCCTTGGGGACATTACAGTTATAATCCTCCTTATGCCATAACACATAAGCCCACCAGCTTATATAAACTTGTCTCACCAACCTATATAAACTTTGCTCACCAGCCTATAAAACATAATTACAATTCATAATGCAAGCTTTATACTTCATAGACATGATTTACAACAGGGCTCAGCCTTGGGGACATTACAGTTATAATCCTCCTTATGCCATAAGGTAGTCCAGTTTATCCTTGTAGTTTTCTTTCTATAATCAAGTGAATCCTACAGTCATTAGGGATGTATCAAAACCCATCTATTTTCATCCATTTCTCACTTACCAACCACTGAAATTTACTTCTAAACTTCTATTTTTTCTTTACTGCTCATTGTCTATGTTTTTTACAGTTTACTTGTTCATTTCCATGGTTGGAATTTTCTGATGTATCATTTGTTTTCTACAACCACTTATCTGTAATAATAATTCACTTATAATATCTAATAAACAACCCTAAATTCCATTAATGTCTTTCTCTATTCAATGTAAGTTGAACTAGACATTGCTAGCTTAGTTTCTAAAATATTTTACTTGACTTTAGGAAACATAGTTTGCAGCCATTGCTAATGTTCTTATCTGATATAAATCTGATATATTTCTACAATTTTGGGACATAAAGGTTTCTTTCTTGATCCCCTTTGATATAGTCTTGGTTTTATGATCATTTGTCTTTTTTAGGGTAGGTCTAACATTTTTTTGTAGGCGTACAACACTTGGCAACCATCTACCCTCATTAAAGACTCTTTTACAAGCCATCATTCCACTTCAATATTGACATATAGGGGTTTCACTTATCATCTCTTCATTTTCCATATAAATCCCCTAGGTTCACTAGGATTCCCCCCTTGAGGTGATTTCATCATCTCTAAATCAAGGGGAGTATCTATATAAGGTGACAGTGGGTAGGTATTCTCGTAGTTGTCCCACTCTTGTCGATTGGGTTGGGGTTTTAACAAACTACAATCCATGTGATAACACAAGGTACACTTTATGGTATCTATCCTTGTGGTAGTGTTGCCAAGAATCCTTACTACGCTTTTCTTAGTCCATCACCAACTACCTATACTCCTCCAATAGTTGTACCCCAACTCATGACTAGTCATCCCGTACCCCCTCCTCTAGGGAAGGTGTATGCACAAACAACTACTTCCAATTTCCCCAATCAAAACAAGAAGAAAAATAAGGGGAAAGGAAAGAAACCCAACCAAAACATAGGAAACTATGGGAATCTCATACTTCCACCTAATAATGGAGGTAATCATCACACCAACTAAGGCCAAGGAAAGAATTCCAAACCCAAGCAAGGGAAGAACCAAAAATTTCGTACCAACAAACCTTTTTCTTGTTTTGGTGTTTATGGGAATTACACTCATGAATTATCTCTTTTACTTGAAATGCGTCAAACATGGGAAGGAGTTGATATTTACAAGCAAGTAATAGCCAACTTGTCTCACCCTCTATGTCACAACTAGCTATGTTGTGTAACCCATTCCTAGCACAAGGCTTTGTGTCCACTTATGAAGCCTCTCCCTTTGTCCCAGCTCCCACTCCCAACCCTACTAGAAATGTGAATTACCATATTATTTTATTGGATTTAGAAAATGTCAACCTTATTTCTCAATTCCACTAATATAGTATGCCCCTTGAGCCACACCCAACTGAATCCTTTGATCCTCCTCCATCCAACAACGGACCTTTATAGATTCCTCTATTGTGGACATCCTTCACAAGGTTCCCAAGGTTTTTCTAAGGTGGAATTCCCCTAACCTCCATGGAGGGGACAACCCACCACTATAACATTGTAGATGACTTAGCCTAGTGACCTCTTACCATGCCATCCCTAGAAGTCCTCCAAATGTATCCTACAAAAGGAAAAAATTAATTGCTACTTTGAGCATTGTTTATCGATCGAACAATCACATGATTACTTTCAATAGTGAAAAATATGAACCCTTTAGACTTTCACCCTTCATAGTCTTCCAAATTCTAGTCTCCATAAAAAATTTCACCATCCATAGATGCATTTTATTTAAGGTACATCGACATGCATCACATCAGCCTAGGTTTGGAAGTGGATAGGGTCACCTACTCTTGTCCCATATGCAATTTTTATTTGAGCATATCATGACCAACCCTCTCAACTTGAAGGAATTTACCACAAATGTCATGTCCAACTAGGAGGAAAGTAGGTATGAATTGATATAGAGGTTATCGATGCCCCATTGGACTAAAAAATCTTGTTAAGACAAAGCTTCATGTACACCATGAAGGTAGTGTCCTCTTTGATATTTTGAAATATTATTCCCCCCCACAATGGGAAACTCATCACCATTGACCAGTTGAAATACCATTACTCTCAAGCACAAATTTATCCTGATCACATAGTCTCCTCTTTGGGTGGAACCCAAATAGTTTCTTCTTGTTTTGACATTAGCTTCGGATTCTACAAATACTCAAAATTACTAGGTGTGTATTATGAAATTCCTCTTGCCATCACCCATCCTAGTTATTCCAATGTCTGTATGGTGTCTATTCATAGAGAAATGAGCCCACAATTTTAATCTTATACTGGATAAGCGAGTTGTATTATCCCATAAAACCACCTGGAGTGCATTAGTAGCCATATATGAAAGAGAATCCTCACTATCCCTTTAGTCAAGTACCTTTCAATTTTCCTTCTCCAGGAATATTTAGCACTCTGGTTATGGAAACATTGAACTTGCCTAATCTCACCATTGGGATTTCATTTTGGTACCTTGAACCCTCTCCAACTCCTCCTCCACCTTACTCCCAAAACCATATTTTACATTGACCCCTATGCAGCCAATTCCCATGCACATTAGATTTCCTCAGACACCTACACAGACCCCACCTCCACTTGCACAAGCCTCACCTCTACCTTCATAGGCTTGAAATCGATGTGCACATGCTCCACCTCCACCAACATTGAAAGGGAAAGGAGTCGAAAAGGGGGGAAACACAAAATTCAAATGGATAATAGACTCTTCCAAACAACACATGGCCACCCAGATCACTATATCTAGGCCGATATCCCCATGCACCATATGCAATATCACTAGCCATGCTACCTTCGATTGTCTAAGGATCCTTGACCTAAAATAAATTTACAACACTTGTGACTTAGAGCATGGTCCGTCTATACTTATTATGGAAGTCCTTCCCTTTGAGTCCTCTACCAACTATATTAAGTCCTTGTGCACCAATCACCCTTGTGCTTTGTGCAACACTTATGGCCATTATTTGCATCACTGTCCTCATATACTCTAGTATCGAGATGCTCTTGAGATCCCACGTTAGTTGGATTATGTTTGTTGGGAACATATAACCTGGATGAACAAAGACTCTTCCTTTAACCATGTCCTATATTCTTTGACCAACTCTCAACCCACCATTGAAGTTGGTCCCCATGAAGTACATAACTGTGATAATTAGAGGCATATTCTCTACCTATAAATTTCCATGGGATCAAATATTTCTCACAACATCCCCTTCTATACAGGTGTACATCAGAGCATCCCCAACATGCCTCATTCACCTATTTTGATGTAGTTTATGTGAACCACATTTCTCGTTCCCATGGAATTTATAATGGGTTCATACCCCCTTCCCCTTCCACTTCCAATGATCCATTTGGTTCTCATGTTCCAATATTTCATTATGATGAAGAAATTATGGAATACCTCACTATACTTGATTACCCTTGGGATGATCTGCATCATTATTCCTACTTTTTACCACAACACCCTAGTCCCTTCGACTAGTGTGTTGTTGAGTCAAAATAGTTTTTGGAAAATAATTTGTTCCCAATAGCCAATCCTTTGTATGGTGACACCTATTTGTGAACCTAGAAGTCAAGTCCCTCTGACTCATATGCAAATAACATATTGGAAATCTACCTTTTCCTTTCCAAGATTACATCCATGGTGCATATGTGTATGTCCATCATCTGGGACATGCCACTCACATGCTAAATGTAAACCTAGCAGGGAGCATCATACCACCTATCTATACTTGATCATTTACTCCCATCACCATCTAATGGGGGGGGGATCTCATTCTTTGGGGAATGATGGCCACTCTGGCCAATTTTAGAGTTGATTAATATCCACTATGTGCCTAGGCCCTAATGGCCTAGGCTAGATAGACTCTCCTCTTATATATTGAAACCTTCTACTCTATGCAATCCAAAGGTATATTGGTGATCCCACACTTACCATTAGGTCCCCATTCTCAACTTGGTGGGAGGCGCAACCCTTAGAACCACCCCCTAGTATTTCATCCCCTCATCCAAATTTTGATTGATACAACACTCGTACTATTGGAATCATATTCCTCAGTCATTCTCATTATTCCTTATTTTGATACTTCACTAAGAATCCATTTTTCCATGAAGCACTATTTCACATGTTTGTTTTCTTATGAATTATTACGCAACAATTGAAATCACTTGAGAAACATATTTTTTTTGTTGGTGTTGACAGATGAACAAGGATTCCCCATGGACAACCACTTTTATTCATGGATATGGGTATTCACAAGCCCTTGATTTCCTTGGCATTTAGCATAGGTTATTCCCCTTTTACTTGTTTCATTTCCCTATCATTCCAAGAAATTTTCTGTAGGACCCCCTGTTGAAATAGGGGTAGACCCAGGGTTCAACGCTTCAACAACGCACCAAAAAAACCCTAACTATCGGCCCTTTTGGCAACACATGCAAAGTAGATGAAGTATCACCCGAGGTAGATGTAGGGGGGTTGTAGGACTCAGGTGTCTACAACCTAGCTGGGACACAGATCTGTGATTACAACACTTAACAGAGAACTTAGCTAATCAATATGCATTAGTTCTTAACTTCCATTCACATCACAGATTAAACCCTAAATACAGAACAACGTTGTGACAAACAGATCAAACACTTCTAAGAACTTAACATAAGCTCAAATCTAACATTCATTCACATCATAAAGGATTAAGCATTCATAGATCTATCGATCATACATCAAGAACAATGCACTAAGAAAATAAATACATAAACACCATGAACAATATTACACAAAGCACATCGACACAAGATATACGTGGTTCACCCTAGTGTGGGGCTATGCCCACCAACTCTTCTTCTTTATTAGTTTCCTTCAATCTTCTTACAGAAACATATCCACAGAGATCACTCCGCATTGGATAGTTGATCTGTGCACAATGCGCTAGATCCACCTTCCTCAAAATCAGGTCATGACACAAATCCTTACACAGTCACTTCCACTTAGCTCCACAAGTCTTAACATACTCTAGTCATGAACTAAGCTAATGACCTCTTGCACTAAGCCAATTCTAGTACTTCTTACATCGCTTAGCTATCTATTTATACATTTACAAAAGGGCCTAAACATGTGTAAAACCCATGGGTCGACATCCCATACCCATTACATAAACCCTAAAATCCCAAAAATCCCGCGAAAAGGGAGAGATCCTATGATCTCCCCTTCGCCTGGGTGCTCCGTCTTCGAACTGCCTGTCAAAGTCCCAAAAATGGTCAAACACGACCAATGTTCTCTCAAAACTTGGTCGAGGGCCAACATGCCCCCAAAACTCACTTGTGACTCATCCTGAGTCACTCTGATCTGAGCAACTTTGCTTCGAAGGCCTTGAGCTTAGCTTGAGCTGCCTCGACTTGCTGCTTCGCTAGAGCCTCCTACTCGATGAACTCCTAAATTAATTGCTCGATGATAGGCCCTTCCAGACATTGTTCTACTGGCATGACAACCTGTTCCAACTATGAGCCTTGTCCCTCAATTTCTTCAAAAAGTGTGCAGGCTTCATCCTGCACCAACTGGAGTCTTTGTGTCACCTCCGTAACTTTTCTCTGGATGGCAGTGACCTACTGCTGAACTGCGCGCTACTCTTGCAACCTCTTCACCTTCTGAACTGCAGTTAGCAGTTTCATCTATGCTTGCACTGTAGACGCCTGTTGCTTCACCTCCTAGAGATGTGCTTCCAATCTCCTCAGCTCCAGATCTTCTGTGAGGCGCTCATAGGTCTACACACTTCGGTCACATAATTTCTTACATTCGAAAGCAAATGCCCTGATTCTTTCTACTGTGCTTCTGGCAGTTTCTTCCCTTTGATCCTGCACTTCTTGCAGAGTGCTCGACACTGCTTGGATTTCTAGATCTGCTACTCTTGCTTGAAGCTGCTGAATGGCCTTAGAGAGATTCCCCACTTGGATCTTGACTGTCTCTTCTTCCATCTATGCCAAGCCTGAAACCGAGTGAAGTTCTCTAGTCACTGCCTCTTTGACCATAGTCTGCTCTACAAGCAACTAGTCTTTCTCTTTCTGTATTTTCTCTTTCTCCTCTTCGAACTTCACCCTAAGTTCATATTTCTCTTGCTGTGCAACCCGAAGTTGCTCTAAGGCCTCCTCCTTTTCTTGCTTCAAGGCCTCTATGGCATGCTCCTTTTCTTCTTAGACTTGATGAAGTTGAGTCTCTGTTGCATTTGCTAATTTGCGCATCTGGGTGGGCTCATCCCCCAATTCTACACTCTCTGCTGAAGATGGCGTAGTAGACACTGTGGGGCTCGACTAGATGGCTTGCTGGATGTCTTTTAGTTCTTTCTCGATTCCGTCATACAATGTTTCTTGCTTCGCTTCATGTCTTTGTAGGATATCCTATGAGGCGTCTTCTACAACTGTGATGATGAGATGGATATCGTCCACTGTGATAAAATTCTATGATTGAGGCTTATTGGCTCGGGTCTTCTTCTCTGTGGAGGGTTTCTATGGAGAAACCTTCCTTTTCTTTGACGTCTCAGTCTTTGTAAGGGGATCCTTTGATAGTGTCAGTTCTCCCTTTTCTTTCTTGTCTTCTTCCCCTTCCTCCTCTTGGTTTAATTCATCGCCTTCTCCTCCTGCAGGTGAGTTAGGCGCAGTTTCCTCTGATGTGCTTTCCTTCTCCTCACTGTCTATGTCATGTACTTCCTAATTTTTATTCTTTTTCTTTGCGTTGCTCTCTCCATCATACTCATTCCGGGTGACCAAAGGACTTTCAATGATATTGGGGTCGAAGAGTTATACGTCTTCGAACAGTACAAGGAATTCGGTTAGCCATTCCTTGGTTATCTCCTCCATGTCTTCATCAGTCAATTTATAGTAAGACTGCAACTCCTCCATACTTTCATCCCTGCGCCCGATGATGTAAATGAAGTGTCAATCTACGTGGAACTTCGTTAGTGACCTATACGTATGAAAGGTGTTTGGGGCCATTCAGGGGAATGATTCAATGATGTGCTTGAGCTGTAGGTAGTAAGCGTGGAACTTCGCTAGTGGCCTATACGTATGCAAGGTGTTCAGGGTCATTTAGGGGAATGATTCAATGGCGTGATTGAGATGTAGGTAGTAAGCATGGAACACCTCATTTGATTGACATTGCTTCTCCATATCTCTCATATACCACAAGGTGGTAAACCTCGCGGCCAATGGCTCCTATGGCTCGACTTCAGGGAATGTTGCCCCTTCCGGCATCTGCCAAGCAACAAATTCAATGAGCACCAGTAACCAACTGAAGTGAAATTCATAGCCTTTGTCTTGTACTTTGTGAAAGTACTTCTCCAACTCGTTGACGAGGTAGCTCACCCAGTTCATCTACATTCCTTCGACACACTTCCTTGCAAGGTCGACTACGAACCCTGTGACCTGCGTAGGACGGTTCTTTTCGACAAGCTTGCCAGCGATCAGCTGACAAGAAAGGCACATTGTGTCATCCTAGATGGAGGCTACCTTATAGCCTCATTTTCCCTTCTCTACATCATTGTAGGCTTCCTTTATTTGCTGCGCCAAGGAGCTATCTGACATCTTCCCTAGGTAGAGTTGGTGAGGGTCTGGTCCTTGCATGCTCAATCCAGTGATCAGGTGGATTGGCACTGGATCCATGGTGATGCATCTATCTAACCAGAGGTAACCTCCATGGTAGCACGATAGGAGGAGTTTAACACATGGGTTAACCTCCTGATGTCTGCCGAAGTGGGGTATCTTCATCACGTTTAAGATCGTTGATCACACAATCTCCTTAATCCATGGATGGGGGACTATCTTGGGCTTCTTCCCTGCCGTATTTTTCAGGTACCTATGTGGTGCGAGCATCGCATAGATCTTTCGGTCTCCAAGGTTAAAATCGTTGATCTTGAGAGCTGGGATCAATCCCAATTGAGGTTTGACTTCTCCTATCCCTTTTGGGAGGTACACAGTGATGAGTGTGTACTCAAAATCATGCGGGGCACTATCACGACTAACTCTGCCAGCTAAAGGTGGGATGTAGTCGGGCAAGACTGACAGGATATGCTTCGCGTTCGCCAGATTGTCGCGGTGCTTGATTCTTTTCTTAGTTGCGGTTTGGATAGAATGAAGTGCAATCGAGGGGGATGCTTGAAATCCTCTAGTTGAAGATGCCTGAATTCCTGCAAATATGAATTTCTTAGCCATAAGTTCTATTAAGATCTCCTCCACAGACTTCTCTACTGTGTTACGTTCGCCCGACATGCACACTCGTGATCGAACAAATTGGGTAGGCATTCTTTCACGCCTTTTTGCATTCTTTCAACTTCGACAGCTAAGTCTCTGGCCCTGAGTGGCTTCAAATTGTCCTCTTGTTCTTGTATTAGTCTCTCTATTTTTCTAGCTATGAAGTCCCTTAATTCTTTCTTTTTCTGTTCTGTAGTTTCTTCGTCTTTTTTCCTTCGGATCTGATCTTTCTCAACCCAGGTCTTTCCTAGAAAAAGTGCAAAAGGGGTTTTATTCTCAACAAACTTAATGAATTCAAATTCTTCTTCAGTCAATGCTCCATGAGCCATCATAGGTACATTAGTAACTCTTCCACATAGGGTTATCATCTTTCCATTAAACAATCCTATCCTTCCCAATGAAGGAATCGTAACAGGCCTTCCCAAAATTTCCCAAGTGCTTTCTGGCATGATATTCACCTGTGTTTCCTCATCCAAGACACAGTCTATGTCGAAGTATCCTATTCTTGTTTCTATGCACAACTTCTCATTTAAGATCTCTGGTAAACTGATGTCTCTGTGATCATTCAATGTTTCTTTCAACTGTAATAACACAGTCTCAGATTCTTTCTAGTTTTCTAACATATCCTTAGTCCCTTGACCTTCTTCATAGTTTTCTTGTCTCATGTTCATCTTTTCAACTTTAGTAATATTTCTAGGGCAATCCAAAACCTCATGATCAACATATTTACAACAAAGACAAATAGGACCTACACCAGGAAATTCCTTAGCAAGATGTCCTGGTCTTCTACAGTTATAACATAGTGTCAATCCTCTATTCCTTTTAAATGATCCCCAACCTTTCATGTACTGTGCATTGGGATCATAGTGATGGACCTGCAATCTAAAAAAATTCTTTCTAGGTTCCTGCATCCACTTGTTAGTCCAAAAATTCTTTCTATGCATAGGATTAAGATATCTTTCACTATCTCTATCAAATCTATTCAGATCGACTCTTTCTTCTAGTTGTGCCCTAGTTTTCAGACTAGGACAAAATTTATCAAACATACCTAGATTCATAATTTCAAAGAAAAAATTTCCACATATCTTACCTTTACCAGAGCAAAAAGCTTTAAGATCTTACCTCTTTTCTTCAGATTGGGCCTCTTTCTTAGCACAGATCTTCACAAGTCAAGTAGAATACTGCACACTACAACAATAGATCTATGCACAAAGCTTTCCCTTTTCTTCAGTTCCAATCAATCAAAGTTTCAGGTACTGACAACAGAACCATTTGTTGGCACAGGGGCAGACCCAGGGTTCAATGCTTCAACAATGAACCAACAAAACCCTAACTACCAGCCCTTTTGGCAACACCTACGAAGTAGATAAAGTCTCACCCGAGGTAGAGGCAGGGGGGGTTGTAGGAATCAATTGTCTACAACCTAGCTGGGACACAGATATGTGATTACAACACTTAACAAAGAACTTATCTAATCAATATGAATTAGCTCTTAACTTCCATTCACATCGCATATTAAACCCTAAATACAGAACAACGTTGTAAGAAACAGATCAAACACTTCTAAGCTCTTAGCATAAGCTCAAATCTAACATTCATTCACATCATAAGGAACTAAGAATTCATATATCTATCTATCATACATAAAGAATAGTGCACTAAGCAAATAGATACATAAACACCATGAACAATATTGCACAAAGCATATCAAAATAGGATATACATGGTTCACCCTAGTGTGGGGCTACGTCCACCAACTCTTCTTCGTCTTTATTAGTTTCCTTCAATCTTCTTACAGGCACAGAGCCACAAAGCTCACTCCACACTAGACAGGTGATCTGCACACATTGCGATAGATCCACCTTCCTCAAAATCAGGTCACGACACAAAGCCTTACATAGTCACTTGCACTTAGCTCTGCAAGTCTTAACATACTCTAGTTGTGCACTAAGCCAATGACCTCATGCACTAAGACGATTCTAGTACTTCTTACATCTCATAGCTATCTATTTATACATTTACAAAATGACCTAAACATGGGTAAAACCCATGGGCCGACATCCCATACACGTTACATAAACCCAAAAATCCCAAAAATCCCGCAAAAAGGGCGAGATCCCGCGATCTTCACTTCACCTAGGCACTCCGTCTTCGACCTGCTTGTCGAAGTCCAAAAAATGGTCAAAAATGACCAATTTTCTCTCAAAACTTGGATGAGGGCCAACACCCCCCTCACTTGGGTAGATGGACTAACCCCTCCATCCTATGGTTTTTACATCTAATCAATGATAGATCCTCCCTCACATTAGCACCCTATACTAGTGACCTCTATTGTATTTTGGTGCCCATGTTGTTCAATTCCCCTAGGGATTGGGAGTCTAGTTAGTCTCCATATCAAAGTTGAGACACATGAAGTTCTTATCATCATGTTGTAGTTATACCCTCTGGAATTCCCCTTTTATGGTCAATATTTATAGTATTTTTTCTTATCATAATCCCTCTGTTTCATCCATACATTAACAATCCTTCATTTTTATGTCTCCATTTACCCACCCCCAAGGATATTTCCATGTCATGTCCCTACCATTGATTACCTCCATGTGTGGTTTTTACTTTTGCATTATCACTAATTTGTTGTTTTCTAGGAAATTTATCTCTTCGTTACCCCTCCACATTCATGGTTGGTTTCCTCTAGAGGAATTCCAATTATACATTGTGTCTTTATACACAAATAGTTTGATTTTTTCTATTCTCCATTCAAATATTACTAATCTTACCTTATCCTCTTGATTAGCCCTACTGGAATTTTTAAGAGGATCTCATCATTCTCCAGTTGGTCTCCCCCACATGGATTCCAATTGGATATTGTGTCTTTTGACACATTGGTTTCATTTGTTCTATCCTCCATTGGGATATTACATCTCTTACCTCCTCCTCTTGACTAGCCCCAATAGCAATATCCGAATAGGTTATTCATTTTCCAATGGGTCTCCCCCACCGAGATTCTAATTGGATATTGTGTCTCGTAGTATATCAATTTGATTTTTTATATCCTTCACCAGGATATTACAAATCTTACCTTTTCCTCCTTACCAACCCCATTGGCTATATCAGTAGGGTTTCTTCATTTTTTGGTTGGTCTGCCCCACAAGGATTCCAATCGGATATTTTGTCTCTCGACACATCAATTTGATTTTTTCTATTCTCCATTAGGATTTTACAAATATTACCTTCTCCTCTTTCTAGCCACTTTGACATTATCAGGAGTTCATTGTACTTTTCTTGTGTTTAGTGCATTCTTTAGTAGAATCCTTGTGTTTCCCTTGTTCAAAGCCTAGGAGATGAGTCACCTTTGTGTCCCATAGATTTTGTTTAGTTCCACATTGTGTCATGTTATAGTTTTTCATCACCCTAGTGAGTCGTACCCATACCATGTTTCCCATATTTTACCTTTAGTTCTCCTCATGGTTCCACTCATATGTCCTTGAAAAGCCTTGTTCCCAGTAATTGACTATTCCCCATGGATTGTTTTCAGTCACTTCTAGGTCAGCCCTACATTTATGCTATGAACAAGGTAAGTATTGATTTCACCTCTAATTTCCTTCCCGTCCATCATTGGTGTTAGTATCTATCAGTTAGTGATCCAGTTGATTGTACCCGTTTCTTGGACATGAGTGAGATGTACCAGACCTCACTAGGGGGTTTCCCTTCATGTATCCCCCTGCATGCTCTGGTATCAACAGTTTCTTCTAGAGATATGTATTCACTTTTTGTACTTTGGATACTAGGCCTTAGGACCCCTTTTCCTTCTTGGGCATCAATGGACTATTGATGCATGTAGCATCATACAGGTACTTCCATATTGGCTTGTGTCTAACATGTGGAAGTTGTACATATTCTCCTAACCATGAGACTTTACTTTGATCAAAATAATTATCAAAGTAAAATTCTTTTATTAGTGAGTTGAGTTTTATTTAAGGAAATTATTTAATTAGCATTAGTGAATTAAATAATAGCCATTGATCTCAAGTGAGGTGAGAAGTAATCTCAACCATCAATCATTTTGGAGATTAGGGCCAGGTCATAACTCAATATTATTAAAGTAAGGCTAGGGTGAAGGAGAAGATAATTGTCAGATTTGTGTGATGATTTTACACAAAGATAACAAAGAATGAATTTCGGTGACTTTGGGGAAACATTTTTGCTATTTTTCACTTATTGGGGCAACATTTTTGAAATTGAACATTTTCTTCAACAATGTTTTTGAAAGTGGAGGATTTTATAAAGAATTTCTTCCTATATCAAAGATAATTTTTTTGAAGGTAAGTTTTCATAAACAATTCACTTCAAAGTCAATATTTTTTTTGAATCAATTTTGTCATAAGGAGGGTTTTCTCAAGAAATTGTTTTTGAAGATCATTTTGTTTTTTTTTAAATTGTGTTTAAAATCAAATTTTCATCCAAAATTTCTTTTAAAACAACTTGGTTTATTAAGCAATTTTTTTCCAAGTTTTTCAAGACATGATTATAAAATTAAATTTTATTTCTTTTAAAAAATATTTTTTGAGCTATAACATTTGATGTTTGAAATTATACTATTTCCTACTATAAAATGTTGATTTTTTAAAAACCTTTATAGATTGAATAATCATGGGAAAAAAAAGGGGGCGCAAGAGAAAATATGATCATACTCGTGATGATACTCGTCATAATGAACTGTCAAAAGAGTACTACTGTAACATGCCCAACCACCCACAAGTTGGGCATGCTACCTCATAAAATCACTTCGAAACTGATTTCAAGTTCTAATAATAATTAATTCGAAAAGAAGCGTGAAAGATCGCAATAATCACACATTCAATAATCAAGATTCATGCTAAACCATCAAGCAGGCACATTATAAATATGAATATCAGAGATAATAATAATACACAATGGGATATAAATATACAGAAAAAATAGAGAGCACTTATCTTTAATTAAACCATCACCAACTCGTTGTAGACAAGGGATGTTCATTCCAACAATAGACACTATTGTTCCAATTATAAACAACAACTCACCCCCAAGAAAGGGCTATGAATCCACAAGGATGGGTCCTAGGACAAATCTAAACCACATGACAGCTGGCTAATTAGCTCTCAAGTTTTCCCAACCACACAACAATCCTAATTTCCAACTCTCTTTCCCCTTTAGCCTAGACAACCCAAAGAAATGAACCCTTTTCTCTGCCATGTAGTCCCTTAGGATGTTCCATTTCCATCCAAGTCTCCAATGCTACTGGTTAGGAAATATCCATGCTGGAAACTTCAAGGATTCTAAGTTATGACAGTTCTTTGAGAACTCCCATCAATCTCATGTGCACATGCATCCATTCCCACCTAGGATGATGAGTAATTACTCTCATCCATCTCGCAATGGCTCTCCTCCTCCTTCCACTCGTTTCCATGCTCATCCCAAGAGCACACGAATTAGCAAGAGTGAAAATGAGGAATTATCAAAATGAAATCATTAACCAAGAACAAACCCTAAACAACCCACATGCAGGGTTTTATAATTACAAGAACCAAGAACCAAGAACGACATGGCCTCCCCAAGAAGCTCATGTAACCACTTTTTTCAATTAAACTAAAATGGGTAAATAAAAATAATAAAAAGTCTTATCCCCTTAATCCCACTCTCTTGTGGAATCATAGCCCCCTATCTCTTATCCTTGTTCGTCTTGCAACCAACAATGTATTTTATTAATATATGTAGATGTATTACATTTCTAGGAACTTTGACCCTTTTCTAACTTTACTGGCTCACCGGCCTAAGTCACATTTACATAATACATTCTAATTCATAGGGATCGAAGCCGGGGGTGTCACAACTACAAAAGCAAGAAACAAGAACATGCAAATATTGAAGGAACAAGTGATGATAATGTAAATAGAGATTTGGATCTTGATGTTCAACAAGAAGAAATGGAACCAGGTACATGCATACATACTATAGATAATGTTAAGAATTAAAAAAAATACTGTTTAATATAATTGATTGTAATTTGGAAAATATTTTGCAAAAATACGAAATAGATTTGCCTCATAACATTAAGGAAGTCATTGAAGCAAAAAATGAGGCATAAGTCCAACCAATTCCTAGTATGTACATGTGTGTGTGTATAATACGAGATGAACACTTTTATATTTTAATTAATTTATGATTGCTCGTTTAGTTTTTAATGTCTAATTTAAGTTTGAATATTTTTTATACAACTTTTGTTTGAAATTTTTATCTTTACAACTTCTAAAATTTAATCTTAGTGTGGAGTCATTAAAGAGTGTAGAAGTAAAGGAATTTTTATTATACATGATATGAGTGAGTGATATCCCACTGATAGGGTAAATAGTATTTCATTTGAAAGTGTTGATGTAGAGTGAGTTGGATCACAAAGTACTATGATCCAAGGAGATCTTGGATAGGTGGAGAAGTACTTGCATCTAAATATATAGACTAAAGGAAGAGACAAAGTAGTCATACAATAGAAGGATTGGACAATGCAAACATTGCAAGTTTTTTGGTACATGTTGCACAAATAGCACATGTTTTAGCATTACAATCTCGTAGATAACAAAAGACAACATCGATATCAAGGTAAAAGTCTTGTTGTTTCCGTATAGGACCGTACAACAAGTTTTGACAACAGATAAGCCAACCAAGTGCAGATGTACTTTGTATCGTACTTTGTCTCTTTTCTAATTGGGCCATTTTCCTAGGTATGGGAGCCCTTGTAAGATTTGAAGATATTTGAATGATAAGATTAGTTAATGAGAATAATATATTTGTTTATTGTGCATGAAATTTTGGTTTCCTAAATTTATGCTTATGCTGTAATGGTTAGTTGATAACTAAGTTGTGCTTTGATTCAATAAGTGATTTATTTGGAATTAACTGTCGGGTGTTGGGTTGAGGGAAATTTCAACATGGACTTCCCCCTATCAACATCAACACCTTCATTCTAGGGATTAGTCCTATGTATCCTGCTATTTATCCACCTTCTAGATGGGTTACCTCGGACAATGTTGAGAGAGTCATCATTGCTTTCAAACTTGGTAGGATCTCATGTGCTCAAACCTAGCTCATCATTGCACTATTGATATATGTACATAAATCCATGATCTATCCTTATATGCACTTAGATTTGATTGGCTTGGTTCTTCCATTCTCAGAACCCTCAGTTTGATCTTCCATTCAATTAGCTCACTCTTGTTCACCAAGGCTTCTTAGGTTACTTCCATCCACTCCACACACCATGAGGGGAAGTAGTTCTTATGTACCCAATTCAACATGACTTATATATGAGACTAATTATGTCATTATATTCTACTCTGGCCCATTCTTGCTAGCATCATATTGTACTTGAGACCTCATGTTGTCTCACCATTTCATCCCTTTCATATCAGACAAATTATTATTATTTGTATGATGAGTTATCTCGACGAGTATGGGTATTCCTATGTTGTCCCTATTGAGATCATGTGCTTTCACACCTTTTGACCCTCTTGTTGACAATTGATCTTTCTCGTCCTCTCCTATGGTTGGTTCAACTTCCTATGGAGTCTCTCTTCCTCTTGGACTATCTCATCCATTGGTAAAAGAAAACTATAATGTATTTTAGTCATACAATGTGCTCCTAACCTCATACATTAGGTGGCATCATTTATCAGTCAAAAGTTGCTCACCTAAACCAAATTCTAAGCTTACCAAAATAGACCATTATAATATGGGTATCCAATTTTTACACCCACTTTTCCATCATTCCCACTAAAATAACTTAGGAAACCACTTTTCCTAAATTTATTTTCATTTAATAAAAGTTATAAAACACTTTTATGACTTTTTCCTCTTGAATTTATCCAAAAATAAAAATAATAAAGTAATGGTTAAGATTGATTCGCCAAAAAATCATGTTTCATTTCTCTTATAAATTTTATAGTTTTTATCCATTTCCATGGTTAGACACATTGAGAGTACACGTTACACACATGTTATCATCAGTCCATTTTTTAGCCTCTCACTCTCATATCTCTCATTGTAGCATTTGCCTTAGTGCCATCACTACAACAACCATCTACATCCGGAGGAGGAAAAGAACAATGACCACAACCACACACTTTCGGAAGAAAAGAACCCTCCAAGTCTTCAAGAGCCATCCCCACAAGATCCAAGTCTTCAAGAGCCATCTTCATAGGTGTGTACATATATGTCCTCTTCAACGAGCAATGAGATTTGATTTGTTCTTTGAATCTATTGCTATTCATGTCTATTTTTTCTTTCATTTATTTTATTCTTACCAAATATCATTAACATACATCTTAGGGTAGATTTATTTCATAGAAAACTAGGTTTTTTAGTTTTCTAACCTCATTTGTTTGTAGCTTTGTTATAACGACAAAGTTTGCAAATTTGCTCACCCTTGTTGCAAATACCAGTAATAGGTGATTGAGAGAATTGTTGGGAAAGCCAATGGTGCTGTCCATAACCCTCCAGAATTGTTGGGAAAGCCAATGGTGCTATCCATAACCCTCCAATAGCCATTGAGAGTGGTTAAGGAGAATGCATGGAGAATTGAAAGGACGAATTGAATGACGGGACACATTATATTATTTTAAAAACTCAGTTATAACTTTAGTATGCAAACTTGGTTTAAATTAAAATTTTCAATGGAAGTTCATGGAAACAATGTTTAAAAAATATCATTGGGTTCCACTTTGTAGGGTTGGTAATGAATTCTTGAAAATTGGGAAAATGTAGTTTTAAGGGAACTAGATGATACTTTTTGCCAACAACTATGTTCATGTTAGTAGTTTGGCAAATTTTACAGATTTGAAGTAAAATTGGAAAAATATGGCCAAATCTTATATTGAAAATAGATTTTTAATCATTTTGAAAAAATTGCCAACAACCATGTTCATGTTATTAGTTTGGCAAATTTTACAGATTTAAAATAAAATTGAAAAAATATCACCAAATCTATATTTTGAGAATAAATTTTTAATCATTTTGAAAAAATTATATATAAGAAAAATAGTAACCACAATAAATATAGAAAATGTTCTATAATAAACTTTCAATTATTTTGATAGCTAATGTAAATCAATTCTTTAATTATTATTATTTTTTTTTAAATTTAAATTTAAATTATGTAAAAATATTGTTATCTTTAAAAAGATTGAAAGAATAAACTCATTTAAAAAAGAAATGTATCTAAATTATTTTAATGACAAACTTTTAGAAGATAAAAAGAATGCACTGGTTTAAGAAAACAATTCATGACAATTGATTTTGGTGAAATGATTATTTTCTGTTGTTTGAATTGCACTTTGAATACATAAATAGATTCAACATTATGAAAAACTTTCAAAAAACTTGAATTATACAGATTCAATCACTCAAATTTAAAATTCTAATAATTTTTGGTTAAATTGTGGACAAAATTAATTGGGAAATATCCCCATAAAAGAACCAACATTTAATCTAGATTGGAGAGTGTCTAATGCTTTCTTCTTGGTATAACATAAAAGTTGATTGGAGAGTGTCTTACCTAACAATTCACTTCAGGGTATAACAGAGATGTTGTCAGGTTTGTTATCTTTACATCTAAAGTTCATTTATAATGAAATATTTTTTATAAAAATAAAATGGAAAATTTGAATAATTATAACTAATATAAAAAATTTGATTTTTTTTTATAAATGTTCCCAACAAACATAATCCAACTAACATGGGATCTCAAGAGCATCTCGATACTAGAGTATCTAAGGACAGTGATGAAAATAATGGCGATAAGTGTTGCACAAAGCACAAGGGTGATTGGTGCACAAGGACTTAATATAGTTGGTAGAGGACTCAGAGGGAGGGACTTCCATAATAAGTATAGAGGGACCATGCTCTAAATCACAAGTGTTGTAAATTTATTTTAGGTCAAGGATCCTTAGACTATCATCCTAGGTTTGGAAGTGGATAGGGTCACCTACTCTTGTCCCATATGCGATTTAGCTTTGAGAGTATCATGACCAACCCTCTCAACTTGAAGGAATTTACCACAAATTTCGTGTCCAACTAGGAGGAAAGTAGGTATGCATTGATATAGAGGTTATCGATGCCCCATTGGACTAAAAAATCCTGTTAGGACAAAGCTTCATGTACACCATGAAGGTAGTGTCCTCGTCGGTATTTTGAAATATTATTTCCCCCCACAATGGCAAACTCATCACCATTGACCAGTTGAAATACCATTACTCTCAAGCACAAATTTATCCTCATCACATAATCTCCTCCTTGGGTGGAACCCAAATAGTTGCTTCTCGTTTTGACATTAGCTTCAGATTCTACAAATACTCAACATTACTAGGTGTGTATTATGAAATTCCTCTTTCCATTACCCAACCTAGTTATTCCAATGTCTGTATGGTGTCTATTCATAGAGAAATGAGCCCACAATTTTAGTCTTATACTAGATAAGCGAGTTGTATTATCCCATAAAACCACCCAGAGTGCATTAGTAGCCACATATGAAAGCGAATCCTCACTATCCCTTTAGTCAAGTACCTTTCCATTTTCCTTCTCCAGGAATATTTAGCACTCTGGTTATGGAAACATTGAACTTGCCTAATCTCACCATTGGGATTTCATTTTGGTACCTTGAACCCTCTCCAACTCCTCCTCCACCTTCCTCCCCCAAACCGTATTTTACATTGACCCCTATGTAGCCAATTCCCATGCACATTAGATTTCCTCAGACACCTACATAGACCCCACCTCCACTTGCACAAGCCTCACCTCCACAAGCCTCACCTCTACCTTCATAGGCTTGAAATCGATGTGCACAGGCTCCACCTCCACCAACATTGAAAGGGAAAGGAGTTGAAAAGGGGGGAAACAAAAAATTCAAATGGATACTAGACTCTTCCAAACAAGACATGGCCACCTAGATCACTATATCTAGGCCAATTTCCCCATGGACCATATGGAATATCACTAGCCATGCTACCTTCAATTGTCTAAGGATCCTTGACCTAAAATAAATTTACAACACTTGTGATTTAGAGTATGGTCCCTCTATACTTATTATGGAATTCCCTCCCTCTGAGTCCTCTACCAACTATATTAAGTCCTTGTGCACCAATCACCCTTGTGCTTTGTGCAACACTTATGGCCATTATTTTCATCACTGTCCTTAGATACTCTAGTATCGAGATGCTCTTGAGATCCCATGTTAGTTGGATTATGTTTGTTGGGAACATATAACCTGGATGAACAAAGACTCTTCCTTTAACCATGTCCTATATTCTTCGACCAACTCTCAACCCACCATTGAAGTTGGTCCCCTTAAAGTACATAACTATGAGAATTAGAGGCATATTCTCTACCTATAAATTTCCATGGGAATAAATATTTCTCACAACATCCCCTTCTATACAGGTGTACATCAAAGCACCCCCAACATGCCTCATTCACCTATTTGGATGTAGTGTATGTGAACCACATTTCTCGTTCCCATGGAATTTATAATGGGTTAATACCCCCTTCCCCTTCCACTTCCAATGATCTGTTTGGTTCTCATGTTCCAATATTTGATTATGATGAATAAATTATGGAATCCCTCACTATACTTGATTACCCTTCGGATGATCTGCATCATTGTTCCTACTTTTTACCACAACACCCTAATCCCTTCGACTAGTGTGTTGTTGAGTCAAAATATTTTTTGGAAAATAATTTGTTCCCAATAGCTAATCCTTTGTATGGTGACACCTATTTGTGAACCCAGAAGTCAAGTCCCTTTGACTCATATGTAAATAACATATTGGAAATCTACCTTTTCCTTTCCAAGATTACATCCATGGTGCATATGTGTATGTCTATCATCTGGGACATGCCACTCACATGCTACATGTACACCTAGCAGGGAGCATCATCCCACCTATCTATACTTGATCATTTACTCCCATCACCATCTAATGGGGGGGATCTCATTCTTTGGGGAATGATGACCACTGTGGCCAATTTCAGAGTTGATTACTATCCACTATGTGCCAAGGCCCTAATGGCCTAGGCTAGATAGACTCTCCTCTTATATATTGAAATCTTCTACTCTATGCAATCCAAAAGTATATTGGCGATCCCACACTTACCATCAGGTCCCCATTCTCAACTTGGTGGGAGGGGTAACCCTTAGACTACCCCCCTAGTATTTCATCCCCTCATCCAAATTTTGATTGATGCACCATTTGCACTATTGGAATCATATTCCTCAGTCATTCTCATTATTCTTTATTTTGATACTTCACTAGGAATCCATTTTTCCATGAAGCACTATTTCACATGTTTGTTTTCTTATGAATTATTATGAAACAATTGAAATCACTTGAGAAACATATTTTTTTCGTAGGTGTTAACAGATGAACAAGGATTCCCCATGGATAACCACTTTTATTCATGGATATGGGTATTCACAAGGCCTTGATTTCCTTGGCATTTAGCATAGGTTGTTCCCCTTTTACTTGTTTCTTTTCCCTATCATTCCAAGAAATTTCCTGTAGGATCCCCTGTTGGCATAGGGGTAGACCCAGGGTTCAAAGCTTCAACAACGCACCAAAAAAACCCTAACTATCGGCCCTTTCGGCAACACCTGCAAAGCAGATGAAGTCTCACCCGAGGTAGATGCAGGGGGGTCATAGGACTTAGGTGTCTACAACCTAGCTGGGACACAGATCTGTGATTACAACACTTAACAGATCACTTAGCTAATCAATATTAATTAGTTCTTAACTTCCATTCACATCGCAGATTAAACCCTAAATACAGAACAACGTTGTAACAAACAGATCAAACACTTCTAAGCACTTAACATAAGCTCAGATCTAACATTCATTCACATCATAAAGGAATAAGCATTCATAGATCTATCTATCATACATCAAGAACAATGCACTAAGCAATTAGATACATAAACACCATGAACAATATTGCACAAAGCACATCGACACAGGATATACGTGGTTCACCCTAGTGTGGGGCTACGTCCACCAACTCTTCTTCTTCTTTATTAGTCTCCTTCAATCTTCTTATAGGAACATATCCACAGAGCTCACTCTGCATTGGATAGGTGATCTGTGCACAACGCGCTAGATCCACCTTCCTCAAAATCAGGTCACAACACAAAGCCTTACACAGTCACTTGCACTTAGCTCTACAAGTCTTAACATACTCTAGTCATGAACTAAGACAATGACCTCTTGCACTAAGATGATTCTAGTACTTCTTACATCGCTTAGATATCTATTTATACATTTACAAAAGGGCCTAAACATGGGTAAAACCCATGGGTCAACATCCCATACCCATTACATAAACCCTAAAATCCCAAAAAGCCCGCAAAAAGGGCAAGATCTCGCGATCTTCGCTTCGCCTGGGTGCTCCATCTTCGACCTGCCTGAAAAAGTCCCAAAAATGGTCAAACACGACCAATTTTCTCTCAAAACTTGGTCGAGGGACAAAAGGCCCCCAACACTCACCTATGACTCGTCCCGAGTCACTCCGATATTGGTAACTTTGCTTCGAAGGCCTCGAGATTAGCTTGAGATACCTCGACTTGCTGCTTCGCTAGAGCCTCTTGCTCGATGAACTTGTAAATTAATTGCTCGATGACAGGCCCTTCTAGACATTGTTCTACTATTGTGACAACCTGTTCCAACTGTGAGCCTTATCCCTCAATTTCTTCAAAAAGAGTGCAGGCTTCATCCTGCACCGGTTGGAGTCTTTGTGTCACCTCCGTAACTTTTCTTTGGATGGAAGTGACCTACTGCTGAACTGCATGCTACTCCTATGACCTCTTCATCTTCTGAACTGTAGTTAGCAGTTTCATTTTTGCTTGCACTGTAGATGCCTGTTGCTTCACCTCCTGGAGTTGTGCTTCTAATCTCCTCAGCTCCAGATCTTTTGTGGGGTGCTCATAGGTATGCACACTTTGGTCACATAGTTGCTTACATTTTGAAGCCAACGCCTTGATTATTTCTACTGCGCTTCTGGCGGTTTCTTCCCTCTGATCCTGCACTTCTTGGGGAGTGCTCAACACTGCTTGGATTTCTAGCTCTTCTACTCTTGCTTGAAGCTGCTGAATGGCTTTAGAGAGATTCCCCATTTGGCTCTCGACTGTCTCTTCTTCCATCTGTGCCATTACTGACACTAATTGAAGTTCTCTAGTCACCACCTCTTTGACCACAGTCTTCTCTGCAAGCAGCTGGTCTTTCTCTTTCTCCTCTTCGAACTTTGCCCTAAGTTCATCTTTCTCTTGTTGTGCAACCCGAAGTTGCTCTAAGGCCTCCTCCTTTTCTTGCTTCAAGGCCTCTGTGGTGTGTTCCTTTTCTTCTTGGACTTGATGAAGTCGAGTCTCTATTGCATCTGCTAATCTGCGCATCTGGGTGGGCTCATCCCCCAATTCTACACTCTCTGCTGAAGATGGCGCAGTAGACACTGTGTGGCTCAACTAGATGGCTTGCTAGATGTCTTTCAGTTCTTTCTCGATTCTGTCATACAATGTTTCTTGCTACGCTTCATGTCTTTGTAGGATATCCTCTGAGGTGTCTTCTATAGCTATGATGATGATATGGATATCATCCACTGTGAGAACATTCTGTGACTGACACTTATTGGCTCGGGTCTTCTTCTGTGCGGAGGGTTTATGTGGAGAAACCTTCCTTTTCTTTGACATATTGATCTTTGTAAGGGGATCCTTTGGCAGTGTTAGTTCACCGTTTTCTTGCTTGTCTTATTCCCCTTCCTCCTCTTGGTTTAATTCATCACCTTCTCCTCTTGCAGGTGAGTTAGGTGCATTTTCCTCTAATGTGTTGTCCTTCTCCTCACTGTCTATGCCCTATACTTCCTAATTTTTATTCTTTTTCTTTGTGCTGCTCTGTCCATCATAGTCATTCCAGGTGACCAAAGGACTTCCGATGATATTGGGGTTGGAGAGGTCTACGTCTTCGAATAGTACAAGGAATTCGGTTGGCCATTCCTTGGTTATCTCCTCCATGTCTTCATCAGTCAATTTATAGTAAGACTGCAGCTCCTCCTTACTTCCATCCATGCGCCCAATGATGTATATGAAGTGTCGGTCTGCGTGGAACTTTTCTAGTGGCCTATACGTATGAAAGGTGTTTGGGTTCATTCAGGGGAATGATTCAATTGTGTGCTTGAGCTGTAGGTAGTAAGCGTGGAACTTCGCTGGTGGCCTATATGTATGCAAGGTGTTCAGGGTCATTTGGGGGAATGATTCAATGGCGCACTTGAGATGTAGGTAGTAAGAGTGGAACACCTCATTTGATTGCCATTGCTTCGCCATATCTCTCATATACCACAAGGTGGTAAACCTTGCGGCCAATGGTTCCAATGGCTCGACTTCAGAGAATGTTTCCCCTTTCAGCATCTGCCAAGCAACAAATTCAATGAGCACCAGTAACCAACTGAAGCGAAATTCATAGCCTTGGTCCTACGCTTTGCGGAAGTCCTTCTCCAACTCGTTGATGAGGTAGCTCGCCTAGTTCATTTGTATTCCTTCGACACGCTTCCATGTGAGGTTGACTACGAACCCTGTGACCTCCGTAGGATGGTTCTTTCTGACGAGCTTGCTAGCGATTAGCTGACAAGAAAGGTGCACTATGCCATCCTGGATGGAGGCTACCTTGTAGCCTCATTTTCCCTTCTCTACATTGTCGTAGGCTTCCTTTATTCGCTGCACCAGGGAGCTATCTGACATCTTCCTCGGGTAGAACTAGTGAGGGTCTGATCCTTTCATGCTCAATACAGTGATCAGGTGGATCAACGCCGGATCTATGATGATGCATCTATCTAACCAAAGGTAACCTCCATGGTCGCACGACAGGAGGAGTTTAACACATGTGTTAACCTTCTGATGTCTATCGAAGTGGGGTATCTTCATCACATTTAAGATCGTTGATCACACAATCTCCTTAATCCACAATTGGGGGACTATCTTGGGCTTCTTCCTAGTCGTCTTCGTCAGGTACCTATGTGGTGCGAGCATCACATAGTTCTTTCGGTCTCCAAGGTTAAAATCGCTGATCTTGAGAGTTGGGATCAGTCCCAATTGAGGTATGACTGCTCCTATCCCTTTTGGGAGGTACACAGTGATGAGTGTGTACTCAAAATCACGCGGGGCACTGTCACAACTAACTGTGCTAGCCAAAGGTGGGATGTAGTATCGCAAGACCGACGGGATCTGCTTCGCGTTCGCCAGATCGTCGCAGTGCTTGATTCTTTTCTTAGTCATGGTTCGGCTGGAATGACGTGCAGTCGAGGGGGTTTCTTGCAATCCTCTAGTCGACGATGCCTGAATTCCCGCAAACATGAATTTCTTATCCATAAGTTCTATTAAGATCTCCTCCACAGACTTCTCTACTGCGCTATGTTCACCCGACATGCACACTCATGATCAAACAACTCGGGTAGGCGAATAGGTAGACAAGGCAATCAAATGGATAAACAGGTCTAGACAACACAACGTGGTATGTGATCAATTCTCTTTTAGCTTAGTTATCTCAGTTTGAAAAAAGTGGTCCTCGTGCGACATTCGGCGGATTAAATAAGAAACGTCATAATAGATTCCTTCAACGGGTCGAAATGCATTAATCAATATGAATCCATTCGTTATGGCACAATCTCAATGGTCCAATGTCAATATTTTCGGCAATAAATGTGTGTCAAACCGTTCCAAAGAGTCATTCTAACGGTCAGGACGCCTCCAACAATCATATAGCTTCATTGTGGCGAAGTGCTATTATGAGTGGCTCTGCTATTTCGATGAGGTTCAAGTTCTGTACGCCTTCTTTCTGCGAAGTCTTCTCTGGAATTTCCTGTAGTTTTTCTAACTTTGCTTTCTTCTTAATGAGATTTCTTACCTTGTTTCCTGTGATCTGAATTTCTAGATTCCTCTTTCCTTTATTATTCTTATATTCTCCTATGGTAGTAACTTTGCACTGCTGAGGGTCTTCCAAAGGTTTCAAGGGTAATACTTCTTCTCTTACTACTTCTGGGGTAGGTGCTCTTCTCTCCTGCATGGATAATTTTTTCAAGCCTTCCTGCATTCCTTAAACTTCGATAGCTAAGTCTCTGGCCCTGAGCGGCTTCGAATTGTCCTCTTGTTCTTGTATTGGTCTCTCTATTTTTCTATCTATGAAGTCCCTTAATTCTTTCTTTTTCTATTCTGTAGTTTCTTCCTCTTTTTTCCTTCGGATCTGATCTTTCTCAACCCAGGTTTTTCCTAGCAAAAGTGAAAAAGGGGTGTTGTTCTCAACAAACTTAACGACTTCAAATTATTCTTCAGTCAATGCTCCATGATCCATCATAGGTACATTAGTACTTCTTCCACATAGGGTTATCATCTTTCCATTAAACAATCCTATCATTCCCAATGAAGGAATCATAGCAGGCCTTCCCAAAATTTCCCAAGTGCTTCCTGGCATGATATTCACCTGTGTTTCCTCATCCAAGACACAGTATATGTCGAAGTATACTATTCTTGTTTCTATGCACAACTTCTCATTTAAGATATCTGGTAAACTGATGTCTCTGTGATCATTTAGTGTTTCTTTCAACTGTAATAACATAGTCTCAGATTCTTTCTGATTTTCTAACATATCCTTAGTCCCTTGACCTTATTCATAGTTTTCTTGTCTCATGTTCATCTTTTTAACTTTAGCAATCATTGTAGGGCAATCCAAAACCTCATGACCAACATATTTACAACAAAGACAAATAGGATCTACACCAGGGCATTCCTTAGCAAGATGTCCCGGTCTTCTGCAGTTATAACACAATGTCAATCCTCTATTCCTTTTAAATGATCCCCAACCTTTCCTCTACTATGGACTGGGATCACAGTGATGGACCTGCAATCTGAAAAAATTCTTTCTAGGTTCCTGCATCCACTTGTTAGTCCAAAAATTCTTTCTATGCATAGGAATAAGATATATTTCACTATCTCTATCAAATCTATTCAGATCGACTCTTTCTTCTAGTTGTGCCCTAGTTTTCAGAATAGGACAAAATTTATCAAACATACCTAGATTGATACTTTCAAAGAATTTTTTTTCACATATCTTACCTTTACCAGAGCACAAAGCTTTAAGATCTTACCTCTTTTCTTCATATTGGGCCTCTTTCTTAGCATAGAGCTTCGCAAGTCAAGTAGAATACTGCACACTACAATAACAGATCTATGCACAAAGCTTTCTCTTTTCTTCAGTTTCCACCAATCAAAGTTTCAGGTACCGACAACGGAACCATTTTTTGGCACAGGGGCAGACCCAGGGTTCAATGCTTCAACAACGCACTAACAAAACCCTAACTACCAGCCCTTTCGGCGACACCTGCGAAGTAGATGAAGTCTCACCCGACGTAGGGGCAGGGGGTGTTGTAGGACTTAGGTGTCTACAACCTAGCTGGGACACAGATATGTGATTACAACACTTAAGATAAAACTTAGCTAATCAGTATGCGTTAGTTCTTAACTTCCATTCACATCGCAGATTAAACCCTAAATACATAACAACGCTGTAATAAATAGATCAAACACTTCAAAGAACTTAGAATGAGCTCAAATTTAACATTCATTCGCATCATAAAGCACTAAGCATTCATATATCTATCTATCATACATCAAGAATTGTGCACTAAGAAAATAGATACATAAACACCATGAACAATATTGCACAAAGCATATTGAAATAGGATATACATGGTTCACCCTAGTGTGGGGATATGTCCACCAACTCTTCTTCTTCTTTATTAGTCTCCTTGAATCTTCTTACAAGCATAGAGCCACAAATTTCACTCCGCACTAGACAGGTGATCTGCGCACATCGCGCTAGATCCACCTTCCTCAAAATCAGGTCACGACACAAAGCCTTACACAATCACTTGCACTTAACTCTGCAAGTCTTAACATACTTTAGTCGTGCACTAAGCCAATGACCTCATGCACTAAGACAATTCTTTTACTTATTACATCTCATAGCTATTTATTTATACATTTACAAAACGACCTAAACATGGGTAAAACCCATGGGCCGACATCCCATCCCCATTACATAAACCCTAAAATCCAAAAAATCCAGCAAAAAGGGCAAGATCCCGCGATCTCCTCTTCTCCTAGGCACTCCGTCTTCGACTTGCCTGTCGAAGTCCCAAAAATGGTCAAACACAACCAATGTTCTCTCAAAACTTGGCCAAGGGCCAACACCCCCCTCACTTGGGTATATGGATTAACGCCTCAATCCTATGGTTTTTACATCTAATCGATGATATATCCTCCCTCACATTAGCACCCTATACTAGTGACCTCTATTGTATTTTGGTGCCCATGTTGTTCAATTCACCTAGGGATTGGGAGTCTAGTTAGTGTCCATATCAAAGTTGAGACACATGAAGTTCTTATCATCATGTTGTAGTTATACCCTCTGGAATCCCCCTTTTATGGTCAATATTTATAGTATTTTCGCTTATCATAATCCCTCTGTTTCATCCATACATTAACAATCCTTCATTTTTATGTCTCCATTTACCCACCCCCAAGGATATTTCCATGTCATGTCCCTACCATTGATTACCTCCATGTGTGGTTTTTACTTTTGCATTATCACTAATTTGTTGTTTTCTAGGAAATTTATCTCTTCGTTACCCCTCCACATTCATGGTTGGTTTCCTCTAGAGGAATTCCAATTATACATTGTGTCTTTATACACAAATAGTTTGATTTTTTCTATTCTCTATTCAAATATTACCAATCTTACCTTATCCTCTTGATTAGCCCTACTAGAATTTTTAAGAGGATCTCATCATTCTCCAATTGGTGTCCCCCACAAGGATTCTAATTGGATATTGTGTCTTTTGACACATTGGTTTCATTTGTTCTATCCTCCATTGGGATATTACACCTCTTACCTCCTCCTCTTGACTAGCCCCATTAGTAATATGCGAATGGGTTATTCATTTTCCAATTGGTCTCCCCACCGAGATTCTAATTGGATATTGTGTCTCGTAGTATATCAATTTGATTTGTTATATCCTTCACCAGGATATTACAAATCTTACCTTTTCCTCCTTACCAACCCCATTGGCTATACCAGTAGGGTTTCTTCAATTTCTGGTTGGTTTGCCCCATAAGGATTCCAATCAGATATTTTGTCTCTCGACACATCGGTTTGATTTTTTCTATCCTCCATTAGGATTTTACAAATATTACCTTCTCCTCTTTCTAGCCCCTTTGACATTATCAGGAGTTCATTGTACTTGTCTTGTGCTTAGTGAATTCTTTAGTAGAATCCTTGTGTTTCCCTTGTTCAAAGCCTTTGAGATGAGTCACCTTTGTGTCCCATGGATTTTGTTCAATTCCACATTGTGTCATGTTATAGTTTTTCATCACCCTAATGAGTCATACCCATCCCATGTTTCCCATATTTTACCTTTAGTTCTCCTCATGGTTCCACTCATATGTCCTTGAAAATCCTTGTTCCCAGTAATTAACTATTTCCCATGGACTGTTTTCAGTCACTTCTAGGTCAGCCTTGCATTTATGCTATGAACAAGGTAAGTATTGATTTGACCTCTCATTTCCTTCCCGTCCATCATCGGTGTCAATATCTATCAATTAGTGATCCAGTTGATTGTACCCATTTCTTGGACATGAGTGAGATGTACCAGACCTCAGTAGGGGGTTTCCCTTCATGTATCCCTCTGCATGCTCTGGTATCAACAGTTTCTTCTAGAGATATGTATTCACTTTTTGTACTTTGGATACTAGGCCTTAGGACCCCTTTTTCTTCTTGGGCATCGATGGACTATTGATGCATGTAGTATCATACAGGTACTTCCATATTGGCTTGTGTCTAACATGTGGAAGTTGTCCATATTCTCCTAACCATGAGACTTTACTTTAATCAAAATAATTATTAAAGTAAAATTCTTTTATTAGTGAGTTGAGTTGTATTTAAGGAAATTATTTAATTAGCATTAGTGAATTAAATAATAGCCATTGATCTCAAGTGAGGTGAGAAGTAATCTCAACCATCAATCATTTTGGAGATTAGGGTCAGGTCATAACTCAATATTATTAAAGTAAGGCTAGGGTGAAGGAGAAGATAATTTTCAGATTTGTGTGATGATTTTACACAAAGATAACAAAGAAGGAATTTTGGTAACTTTGGGGCAACATTTTCGCTATTTTCACTTATTGGGGCAACATTTTCAAAATTGAACATTTGCTTCAACAATGTTTTTGAAAGTGGAGGATTTTATAAACAATTTCTTCCTATATCAAAGATAATTTTTTTGAAGGTAAGTTTTCATAAACAATTCACTTCAAAGTCAATATTGTTTTTGAATCAGTTTTGTCATAAGGAAGGTTTTCTCAAGAAATTGTTTTTGAAGATCATTTTTTTTTTCTTTTAAATTGTGTTTAAAATCAACTTTTCATCCAAATATTCTTTTAAAACAACTCGGTTTATTAAGCAATTTTTTCCAAGTTTTTCAAGACATGATTATAAAATTAAATTTTATTTCTTTTAAAAAATATTTTTTGAGCTATAACATTTGATGTTTGAAATTATACTATTTCCTACTACAAAATGTTGATTTTTTAAAAACCTTTACAGATTGAATAGTCATGGGAAACAAAAGGGGGCACAACAGAAAATATGATCGCACTCGTGATGATACTCGTCATAATGAACTGTCAAAAGAGTACTACTGTAACATGCCCAACCACCCACAGGTTGGGCATGCTACCTCATAAACTCACTTTGAAACCGATTTCAAGTTCTAATAATAATTAATTTGAAAAGAAGCGTGAAAGATCACAATAATCATACATTCAATAATCAAGATTCATGATAAACCATCAAGCAGACACATTATAAATATGGATATCAGAGATAATAATAATACACAATGGGATATAAATATACATAAAAAATAGAGAGCACTTATCTTTAATTAAACCATCACCAACTCATTGCAGACCAAGGATGTTCATCCCAACTATAGACATTGTTGTTCCAATTATAAACAACAAATCACCCCCAATCCAAGGCTATGAATCCACAAGGATGGGTCCTAGGACAAATCTAAACCACATGACAGTTGTCTAATTAGCTCTCAAGTTTTCCCAACCACAAAACAATCCTAATTTCCAACTCTCTTTCCCCTTTAGCCTGGACAACCCAAGTAAATGAACCCCTTTCTCTACCATGAAGTCCCTTAGGTTGTTCCATTTCCGTCTAGGGATCCAATGCTACTGGTCAGGAAATATCCATGCTGGAAACTCCAAGGATTCTCAGTTGTGAGAGTTCTTTGATAACTACCATCAATCTCATGTGCACATGCATCCATTCCCACCTAGAATGATGAGTAATTCCTCTCATCCATCTCGCAATGGATGTCCTCCTCCTTCCATTTGTTTCTATGCTCATCCCAAGAGCACACGAATTAGCAAGAGTGAAAATGAGGAATTATCAAAATGAAATCATTAACCAAGAACAAACCCTAAACAACCCACAGGCAGGGTTTTTATAATTACAAGAACCAAGAACCAAGAACCACATGGCCTCCCCAAGAAGCTCATGTAACCACTTTTCTTAATTAAACTAAAATGGGTAAATAAAATATAATAAAAAGTCTTATCCCCTTAATCCCACTCTCTTGTGGAATCATAGCCCCCTATCTCTTATCCTTGTCCATCTTGCAACCAACGATGCATTTTATTAATATATGTAGATGTATTACATTTTTAGGCACTTTGACCCTTTTCTAACTTTACTGGCTCACGAGCCTAAGTCACATTTACATAATACATTCTAGTTCATAGGGATCGAAGCTGGGGGTGTTACAACTACAAAAGCAAAAAACAAGAACATGCAAATATTGAAGGAACAAGTGATGATAATGTAAATAGAGATTTGGATCTTGATGTTCAACAAGAAGAAATGGAACCAGGTACATTCATACATACTATAGATAATGTTAAGAATTAAAAAAAACACTGTTTAATATAACTGATTGTAATTTGGAAAATATTTTGCAAAAAGACGAAATAGATTTGCCTCATAACATTAATGAAGTCGTTGAAGCCAAAAATGAGGCATAAGTCCAACCACCTTCTAGTATGTACATGTGTGTGTGTGTGTGTGTGTGTAATACGAGATGAACACTTGTATATTTTAATTAATTTATGATTGCTCGTTTAGTTTTTAATGTCTAATTTAAGTTTGTATATTTTTTATACAACTTTTGTTTGAAATTTTTATCTTTACAACTTCTAAAATTTAATCTTAGTGTGGAGTCATTAAAGAGTGTAGAAGTAAAGGACTTTTTATTATACATGATATGAGTGAGTGATATCCCACTGATAGGGTAAAGAGTATTTCATTTGAAAGTGTTGATGTAGAGTGAGTTGGATCACAAAGTACTATGATCCAAGGAGATCTTGGATAGGTGGAGAAGTATTTGCATCTAAATATATAGACTAAAGGAAGAGACAAAGTAGTCATACAATAGAAGGATTGGACAATGCAAACATTGCAAGTTTTTTGGTACATGTTGCTTAAATAGCGCATGCTTTAGTGTTACAATCTTGTAGATAACACAAGACAACATCGATATCAAGGTAAAAGTCTTGTTGTTTCTGTATAAGACCGTACAACAAGTTTTGACAACAGATAAGTCAGCCAAGTGCAAATGTACTTTGTCTCTTTTCTAATTGGGCCATTTTCCTAGGTATGGGAGCCCTTGTAAGATTTGAAGATATTTGAATGATAAGATTAGTTAATGAGAATAATATATTTGTGTATTTTGCATGAAATTTTGGTTTCCTAAATTTATGCTTCTGCTATAATGGTTAGTTGATAACTAAGTTGTTCTTTGATTCGATAAGTGATTTATTTGGAATTAACTATTGGGTGTTGGGTTGAGGGAAATTTCAACATGGACTTCTCCCTATCGACATCAACACCTTCATTCTAGGGATTAGTCCTATGTATCCTGGTACCTATCCACCTTCTAGATGGGTTACCTTGGACAATGTTGAGAGAGTCATCAATGCTTTCAAACTTGGTAGGATCTCATGTGCTCAAACCTAGCTCATCATTGCACTATTGAGATATGTACATACATCCATGATCTATCCTTATATGCACTTCCTTAGATTTGATTGGCTTGGTTCTTCCATTCTCAGAACCCTCAGTTTGATCTTCCATTCAATTAGCTCACTCTTGTTCACCAAGGCTTCTCAGGTTACTTCCATCCACTCCACACACCATGAGAGGAAGTAGTTCTTATGTACCCAATTCAACATGACTTATATATGAGACTAATTATGTCATTATATTCTACTCTGGCCCATTCTTGCTAGCATCATATTGTACTTGAGACCTCATGTTGTACTTTTTCCTCTTGAATTTATCCAAAAAGAAAAATAATAAAGTAATGGTTAAGATTGATTCGCCAAAAAATCATGTTTCATTTCTCTTATAAATTTTATAGTTTTTATCCATTTCCATGGTTAGACACATTGAGAGTACACGTTACACACATGTTATCATCAGTCCATTTTTCAGCCTCTCACTCTCATCTCTCTCATTGTAGCATTTTCCTTAGTGCCATCACTACAACAACCATCTACATCCCGAGGAGGAAAAGAACAACGACCACAACCACACACTTTCGGAAGAAAAGAACCCTCCAAGTCTTCAAGAGCTATCTCCACAAGATCCAAGTCTTCAAGAGCCATCTTCACAGGTGTGTACATATATGTCCTCTTCAACGAGCAATGAGATTTGATTTTTTCTTTGAATCTATTGCTATTCATGTCTATTTTTTCTTTCATTTATTTTATTCTTACCAAATATCATTAACATACATCTTAGGGTAGATTTATTTCATAGAAAACTAGGTTTTTAAGTTTTCTAACCTCATTTGTTTGTAGCTTTGTTACAATGAAAAAGTTTGCAAATTTGCTCACCCTTGTTGCAAATACCAGCAATAAGTGATTGAGAGAATTGTTGGGAAAGCCAATGGTGCTGTCCATAACCCTCCAATAGACATTGAGAGTGGTTAAGGAGAATGCACGAAGAATTGAAAGGATGAATTGAATGAGGGGACACATTATATTATTTTAAAAACTCAGTTATAACTTTAGTATGCAAACTTGGTTTAAATTGAAATTTTCAATGGAAGTTCATGGAAACAATGTTTACAAAAATATCATTGGGTTCCACTTTGTAGGGTTGGGAATGAATTCTTGAAAATTGGGAAAATGTAGATCTAAGGGAACTAGATGATACTCTTTGCCAACACCTATGTTCATGTTATTAGTTTGGCAAATTTTACAGATTTGAAGTAAAATTGGAAAAATATGGCCAAATCTTATATTGAGAATAGATTTTTAATCATTTTGAAAAAATTGCCAACAACTATGTTCATGTTATTAGTTTGGCAAATTTTACAGATTTAAAGTAAAATTGAAAAAATATGGCCAAATCTATATTTTGAGAATAAATTTCTAATCATTTTGAAAAATTATATACAAGAAAAATGGTAACCACAATAAATATAGAAAATTTTCTATAATAAACTTTCAATTATTTTGCTAACTAATGTAAATCAATTCTTTAATTATTAAATATGTTTTTAAATTTAAATTTAAATTATGTAAAAATATTGTTATCTTTAAAAAGATTGAAAGAATAAACTCATTTAAAAAAAAAATGTATCTAAATTATTTTTAATGACAAACTTTTAGAAGATAAAAAGAATGCACTGGTTTAAGAAAACAAGTCATGACAATTGATTTTGGTGAAATGACTATTTTCTGTTGTTTGAATTGCACTTTGAATACATAAATAGATTCAATACTTTGAAAAACTTTTAGAGAACTTGAATTATACAGATTCAATCACTCAAATTTAAAATTCCAATAATTTTTGACTGAATTTTGAACAAAATTAATTGGAAAATATCCCATAAAAGAACCAACATTTAATCTAGATTGGAGAGTGTCTAATGCTTTCTTCTTGGTATAACATAAAAGTTGATTGGAGAGTGTCTTACCTAACACTTCACTTCAGGGTATAACAGAGATGTTGTCAGGTTTGTTATCTTTACATCTAAAGTTCATTTATAATGAAATATTTTTTATAAAAATAAAATGGAAAATTTGAATAATTATAACTAATATCAAAAATTTGATTTTTTTTTTTATAAATGTTTTTTTTTATAAATGTAAAGTTTTGATAAAAACTTTGACAAACACATTGGATATAAAAAAATAAAATTATATATAAATAGAAATATGATATTTACGTTATTATTTTTTATTTTAAATCTAAAAAAATTGGTGTATTTAAAAAAAAATGTAATCTCTTTGGATGGTTGACATATCTGTAAATAATATGGAGTTCAATTGGTTTATCAGAATTCAAAGCCAGGAGCCCTCACTGCTATATACATATTTTAACTCTGAATCTATGAGCGTTGAAATCGATCAATCAGATATCCATGAAATTAAAAAAAATAAAAATTCTTACAGCGTGGAAATCGATCAATCAGATACTATGAAATTAAAAAAAATTCTTATTTCACCTATACTGGATTGCTAAGGTTGTGATTTAGACAGAATCGTTGACATGATGTTCGTAATAGCATTTCAGAGTTGAAGCTACAGAGCGAGGCCAGAGCTTGAGATGTTCTTTCATATCCACTTCTGCTGCATTTAGGTTTGGCAGTTCCCAGTTTTTCAATGGCGATTCTTCACACCCTAAAATGTCGGTGCTATTTTCATGATCGAGTAATCGCTTCAGTCCAGGAAGAAGAATCAGTAATCGCGGGGTCAACTGGTCCTTTCTGAGATCAAAACCAAGCTCCATAAAACCTTTTAGCTCTTGTAATTCTGGATCCATTCTACTTCATTACTATTCTTAATTGCTTCTTAAAACACAATGTTGTCATGTCCCATCCGTGGTTCAAAATTTAGGTAAAAGATGAGTTTGTCCAAACACCTACTATTCATTTGCACTCTCTTTATGAATCCTTTTTCATATTATATGCTTATAGGTGGGAGCTTTGACTTACAATTCCAAATTTTCATTTTTATTTTATTTTAAAAAAATTATTTTTTAAACTTTTAAAAATATAATTAAATTAGTATTGTTAAATTATTATTTTAACTAAATATTGTAATTATAAATTTTTAAAGATATTTACATATTTGAATTTTAGTATTTTGATTTAAATATATTATTTATTATTGTAATGATTTTTCTAGAATTTAATTATGCATGTGTTTTGATACTAATTTTTATTTTACAAAGTTTGTATTCGTTTTTATGATTATGGGTAGAGCATCTATTCAAAATGTTGGGATTTTTCAAACCATACATACACAATTAAATTTCAAATAAGTCACCACAATTATGGCTAAGTGTAGAACCTCCATACTCAAATATTACCCACCTTTTAGATATTAACCCTCATTATGTTTTCTTGTATCTAAAAATTACCCACTATTTATTTTACTTGCTTAGAGTATTGTAACAACTATTTAAGATCCCCTTCCATATGACCAAAGATCTTGAGGACTTACTAGCTTAGTTGTTCCCACTAGGCCATAGTCTCACTAAAAATGAGACTAAGATGGCCAAATTATGTCATTAAGGTGCTAATGTCAAATTATTAAAGTGGCATTGGTTAATGAGGAAACAAAGCTAATTGGCTATTATGAGATAAGTAAAGAAATAGACTTTAGAAAGCCAATTAATAATTTAAGTGAGAATTAGAATGTTGGAGTATGAAAAGAAGATGGGAGCACCTCACTCCTCATTCTGGATCATTTTCTATTTGCAAATTGAGCTTTAATAGCTTGAGTGTTTTGACTGGACAAATCCTAGAGAGCAACACAGAGGTGAAAGATCCCTCCGTTCCTAGTCCAAGACTGGTCAACGTGGTGAAATATTCCACCCTCACTATTCTATTAAGATCAAAGCATTCTCAATTATCAGTTGTGAAGAAGGGCGCACCCTTGGAGGGTTTTCTACGGAAGGGCACATTGTTCATCCATTGGTAGCTTGATTTGGCCTTTGGGTGTTGGATTTGGAAGATATTTTCACTCAGGTACATTTTCCATCATTGGAGGGACCTTTCTTGGTACTCTTGGGGGTTTTTAGTCTTCATAATTATTTATTATCGGAGTTCGGCGAATTTCCTGAATGAGGGCACACTTGGGTGGATAGATCCAATGATTTGTGGTCAATTTTGTCATCTACAACAAGGGAAACACCTCACATGTGCTAGTCATTTTCTTCTCTACAGGTTTACATCTATTTCATGAAGCTTGGGGGCCTGATCTAGTCCATGCAAATTAATAGGGTGTGCTATATCTCATGAGGGTGCAACTCAGCAAAGAGATTCATCATTTTGGAGGAAGGGAAAGAGATTAATCTTGCAATTCTTTGCATGCTTCTATTGGAGGCTCAAGGAAGCCCATATCTCTCTCTTCTATTTTATCTTGAATGTGTTATCAACCACATCTTCCATTCTTCTATATCTATTTCCATATCTTCTCTTCTCTTGTATGGAGGCCAACTTATATATTAAATAAAATACAAATATAAGTTTTGTGGCTATTCTTGTTGTTATTTCTATGTATTTCATTGTTTTTCAAATCTCAATTATCATTTCATACTATTGTGCAACCAAAACTAAACAATAAACCCAAAACACAAGTTCAACAAGCTACAACGCGAATTGTTTGGAAAAACCCTTCAACCAGAAACATTAAAAATTGAAAAATGTCCAAATAGATCCACTTGGGGATCTTACAATGGTATCAGATCTTTTGAATCCTCCCATCTAGTGAGGAATTGTTGATGAGAGGGTACAACAAGAAGAAGAAGGATAAGGGTGATGAGGAGCCAAAAATAGAGATGGGGGAAATACATGAAGTAGGAGATGGTAATGAAAAGGAGGTGCCAATTGAATTGGAAAGGATAACACAAGAACTAAAATGTTCCATTGATAAGAAACAATTCATCATGAAGCACCATTTGGATGAGATATATGAGTGCTTATCGAGAGGATAGGATGATATTAAATTAGCCTTGATAACTATTGAACAGGGACATGAGAGCTTGGTTACCACATTGGAAGCAGGGTAAGACATGATTGCACATATTCTCATGTAGATGGTACATAATAGGGAACCACAAAACAATGAAGGGAAGAATGGGGCTAGTGGACATCAGGGATGTGAGAGGTATCATGTAGAGACTAGTCAAAAAATCCATACTGAGGGGAAAATTTTATTTGGCAGTGCAACCAACAGGGTACTAGTGAGTAGTAGAGTCATGCCCAGAACTTACATTCCATTTTTTCTAGAAACACAACAACATGATGCCAATGTCCCAGGGTGTATGGAGATAGAGGAAAAAATTGAAGAATATGAGAGGGAGTATGCAGCCTTGAGTGCAAAGTTTAGTAGAAAGGTTTCTTTAGGAGAGTATTGTGGAATGAAATACAAAAGTAGGGCTAGATAATTTCACAGAAATAATAATGAGTTGGGGCGCAAGGCACGAAATATAGAAATCCACACTTTCAATAGAGCAACCAAATCTTATGCAAAGGCATGGGTACATAAATTAGATTCTTATCTATAGTTAAATCCCATGATGGAGATGGATGCAATCAAATTTTCCACCTTATACTTGGAAAGAAATGCCCATGACTGGTAGTACCTTGGGATGACTACTTTGGGACATGCACACATTACTTCATATGAAGATTTCACATAGAGGCTCATAGACATGTTTGACTAGGGATATTCAAAACTTCATTTCCATGAGCTCACACAACTTAGGCAGATAGGATCAACGAAGGAATTCATTGAAGAGTTTCATAGGTTATCAGTCATGGTTCTAGATGTGTCAGAACCCAGGTTGATGATGCTCTTTTATGAGAGAATGACATAGCCATTGCATGGATGGGTTAAGGATTTTAAGCCTACTACCCTTTAGGATACAATTTGGAAGACTAGGGACTTGGAGGGGACAAATTCAGAAAGCAAGTTTGTTCTTAGGCCACCAACTGCTCCAAGGGGAAAAGATGAAATGATTGTAGATAGAGGTAAAGGGAAATTGGATGAAGCCACCAAAAGGGAATTGAGAAGAAAACAAATATGATACACTTGTAAAGAACCATGGGAACCAGGGAATAGATGCATGGGAAAGGGGAAGATCCACTACATTGAGGTTCTTTCCGATAGTGAAGAGGAATATCATGTAGGACACATTCAAAATATTGAAGTGACCAAAAAAAGAGAGGAGATCATGTATGGGGAAGAATAAGAGGAGTGAATTCACAACCAGGAAAAGATTAAGAAGGTTTCCATTGCATCCATCAATGGGGTACCACAATTCAACACTTTTAGGATGAAAGGATTCCTCCAAGGAAAAAGGGTCACAATGATTATTGATGGTGGGGATTCCCACAAATTTATTGATTTTTCTTTGGTAAACAAGAGACACCTCCCTATTATTGAGTTTGAGGGATTATTAGTACAAGTAGCAAGGGGACGCACCATGCCATGTGAAATATATATTCCATAGACGAGTCTTACCTTTGTCCAGTATAATTTGACATGGGATCTTTATGTGATGGACCTACCAGAAACCAATGTTATACTTGGGGTTCATTGGCTTAGCACCTTAGTTCCTGTTACTAAAAATGACAAAACCATGGAGATGTCCTTCAATTTTGAAGAAGGAAAGAGGTCAACATTGAAGGGAATGGAAAAGAATACTCCCATGATAGTTTCATCAAAGCACATGGATGATATATTCAGGTAGGAGGATGTGGATTATGCAGTAGAATGTTTAGTTTCGGTGCAAACCAATCAGGAAGGGAACCAACACTATTCACAAGAAATACAGAGGATACTTGGAAATCATGAAAGGGTATTTGGGAAAATTCCTCGAGGGAAACCATGAGTTAGGGGTTTTGAACACACCATTGAGATAGAAGAAGGAGATAAACCGATCATCACTACACCTTATCGACTCCCAAAAAGGTTCAAGGATGAAATTGAAAAGGAAATTAAAGAGTTGTTGGATATGGGTCACATTAGGCCTAGCTCAAACCCATTTTCATCCTCAGTTGTGTTAGTTACGAAGAAATATGGCACCATGAAAATGTGCATTGACTGTACAGGGCACTAAACAAGAAGACACTTAAAGCTAGGTATCTCATTCCAAGGATTGATAAGTTTCTTGATGAGATCCATGGAATCGTGTGCCTTTCAAAGATTGATATTTTTTCAGGATACCATCAGATTCGAGTAAGGGAAAAAAATATCCACAAAAAAACCTTTAGGTGCCACTATGGCCATTATGAGTTTTTAGTGATGCATTTTGGGCTAACTAACGCACCAACTACATTTCAATATTGCATGAACCACATCTTCAATAAATAGTTGAGAAAGTATCTCTTGGTATTCTTTGATGATATGTTAATCTATAGAAAAACTTGGGAGGATCACCTCAAACATCTGGATCAAATTTTGAGCATCATGGAGGAGCATTCTTTGTATGCCAAGGAGTCTAAATGTGAGTTTGTGATGATAGAAGTATTATATTTGGGGAATATTATTGCAGAAAGGGTACATGTTCATGAAGAGAAGATAAAAACCATGTTGGATTGGCCAACATCTAGGAACATCACAGACCCCTAAGGATTTCTTAGTATTTGCACCTACTATAGGAAATTTGTTAAAGGGTTCTCACATATTTGTGTGCCCTTGAATGATCTAACTAGGAAAGGAGAATTTAAGTGGACTGAAGTGGCCCAACAAAATTTTTACAAAATGAAGAAGGTCATGATGTTGGGTATGTGTTATTTTTACAAATTTTTTCTACATCGGGACCGTATTTTTTCTGCCTCGGGACCGCATTTTTTCTGCCTCAAGACTGCATTATATTTAGGTGGTTTTTCGGCACATGGTTTCTTTGCCAATGGTTTTCTATTTCCGGTTAAGGAATTAGGGTTTTGGACTAATCCAAGTCATTGGTTTAGGGTTTTGGATGCCGCTAGCTCCTACATGTATTTTGTATTGTAAACAATGTAACATGATGAATAATATAGAATATGCTGGTTTTCCCGGTTTGGGTTTCGAGGGGAAAAATCTATGTGTAATGTTTGTATTTTTCATTGTATATTTTCTGTTCCTTTACTGAATATCTGTTTGCAATAGATATTGTACAAGGTTAGAATTTACACATGAGTTGTAATGTACCCAACCACCCATAGGTCAGGCTACACCACTTAATCCGACTGCAACACACCTAGCCACCCGCAATCGATGCACTCTGCAGTCCATGGACTCACTTCACAGTGACTTATATCAATTCAAATAAATTCTAAGTTAATTAAGAGACATGAAAACCACATGCAGAAATAAAGATTCATGCCATAAGATAAAATAAGCCATGGACAATAATAACCAATGAGCATGCATATTATAAATATTAATTCAAAGATAAATAAATACACATTGGAATAAATCATACATAGGTAAATAACCATAACAAAGAACACTTATCTTTTATGAAAAGAAGACAACAACTAGATGCAGACTAGGGATGCTCCACCCAACCATAGACACTGTTGTTCCAAATGTCAACAACAATGTCACTCCCAAGCTAGGGCTATGAGTCCACAAGGACATATTCCATTGTGTCACTCGGATTCACAAGCCAGTCATCCCTCAGGCTCTCATAGGCCTTTCAACACTCACAAAAATCCAAAGTAAACCAACTCTCTTCTAACCAGTATGCACAACCCAAGAGAATGGACCCGCTTCTTTGCCACACAGTCCCTCAGGTTGTCCATCTCTTCCAGGGCTCCAATGCTTCTAGTCAAGAATCTCCATGTTGGGACTCTCAGGACTCGCAACTATGATTTAATTGAAACATGGGCCAACGCATTATAAACATGAAGGAACCAACTCCTGGATGGAATACACTAACATTCTATACAACCAACGACTCTGGATTTTCTTAGCAATTTATTTTCCTTCCCCAAGCATCTCTCGAATCAGATGGGAAGAGTAGGTGAAGGGATGAATGGAGAACATAAGAGAAACAAAAGGTGAGAATGATGCAATTTTGCGAGTGAGTGAATGAGTGAAGATGAAAAAACCAGAGAAAAAGAATGATAATGAGAGTGAGAACCCCCCAAATAGACCAAGGATGGGTTTTTGTAATTCTTGGAATTAAGGACCCACTTGGCCTTCCCCCGAAGAATATCATGTAACTATTTTTCTACACTAAAACTAGAAATGGGTAAATAAAATATAAAATAAGTACTCAACCCCTCAAGCCCCCTCTCTTGTGGAATCATATCCCTCTAGAACTCTTGTCCTTGTCCGTCTAGCAACCAATAATGTGTTTTATATTAATAATGATAAAAAAATTACATTTCCTAGGCACATTGGCCACTTAATAATTGTTTATGCACTTTGCCCTTTCATAACTTAACAAAATAAAATATTTAATACGGGGTTCAAAATCGGGGTATTACATTTCCCTCCCCCTTATTTGGCATTGTCCTCAGTGCATATGAAAAATAGAAATCAAAATTCCAAAATTTATTCAAAAACCTACGGGCACTCTTCCCGCATGGTATCTTCATTCTCCCAAGTAGCATCCTTAGGATCGTAGCAGGTCCACTATACTTTTACCAGCTATATAACTCGATTCTGGAGGATTTTGAATTTTTTGTTCAATATTCGCATTGGTTGGACCTAAAAGTATCCCTTTGTCTCCACCTCAATCAGATGCCAATCAATAACATGGTTAGGATCATGTACATATTTTTTTAGAAAAGAGACATGAAACACATTATGCACATTCATAGAAGTAGGAAATGCAAGCATGTATGTAACTTGCCCTATTCTGTCCAATATCTCAAATGGACCACAAAATCTAGCTACTAGCTTTATACAACTACCTAACTTCAAAGAGCTCTTCTTGGGATTCAATTTTAAAAGTACATGCTTCCCCACTTTAAATTCTCTAGCTTTCATGTTCTTATCTACATAAACTTTCTGTCTATTTTGAGGTGCCTTTAAATTGTTCTTAATCATAACCATCTAGTCTTCCATATCCTTGAGCAATTATAGCCCAAGTACCACTCTGTCTACTAGTTTGTCCCAACTTACTGGAATATTTCATTTCCTACCATACAAAGATTCAAATGGGCTCATTTTTAATGAAGCTTAATACCCATTATTATATGCAAACTCGACCAAGTGCAATTAATCTTCCCACTTGGATGGTTTATCCATCACATACATTCTCAACCTGTCTTCAATTACTTGGTTGACACTCTCTTTCTACCCATCTGATTGTGGATGGTATTTTGTGTGAAATTTCAGATTTGTACCAAATCCTTTAAACAATCCCCTCCATAAATTTGAAGTAAACTTTGTATCTCTGTCTGAGACAATTCTCTTAGGTATCCCATGCAACCTAGCAATCTCTTTCATGTAAATTTATGCAATATTAGATGTTGTATGAGTTGTTTTTAAAGGAAAAAAATGAGCAACCTTTGTCAATTTATCAACTACTACCACGATCGAATCATGTTTCCTTGTTGTCTTGGGAAATTTTGTTACAAATTCAATGGTTACCACTTCCCATTTCTTGTTTGGAATTGGTAATGGCTGTAGAAAACCCGTTGGGTGCCTATGCTCAGCCTTCACTCTCTGACATTCCATACATCTGGCGATGTAGTCAACAACATCCTTTTTCATTCCCGTCCAAAAGAATTGGCTTCTTACTACTGCAATTTTTTTTTCTGGTAACCAGGATGTCCAACATATGGAACATTATGCATTTCTTTTAATACCAAATTCCATAGTTCTCTGGAACTAGGAACATAAATTCTATTTTTATGCATAAGTAATCCATCTTCCTTCATCTCATAGTCTTTCATTTTTCATTGTACATATTCTTGCTGTAAGATTTTCTTTACCCATAGGTAATGTTGATCTATGAAAACAACATCTAAAATTCTACTCTTTAAATCTAACCGATGCATACTAACATCGGTAGCATGCATGAGATGCACTCTTCTACTAAGTGCATAAACAACTTTATTTTCTTTTCCTTTGATATTCTTGATGTCAAAATCATATTCACTATGAAATTCCAACCATCTTGTTTTCCTGGCATTCACAGTTTGATGTTCAAAAATATATTTCAGACAACAATGGTCTGTTCTTAATTCAAATCTCTTCCCCATGAGATAATGCCTCCACATATTCAATGCGTGAACAATGGAAGTAAGCTCCAATTCATGTGTGGCATAATTCCTCTCATGTTCCTTAAGCTTTCTGGACTCATAACCAATGACATGTCCATTTTCAGTGAGGACTCCACCAAGTCCTTCCTTGCATGCATCTATACATACCACAAAATTTTCATTTGGATCAACTATATTTAAAATAAGTGCACTAGTAAGTAATTCCTTCAGCATATTAAATTTCTGATCGCACTCATAAGTCTATTCAAATTAAATTCCCTTCTTTTGCAAAGAAGTGATGGGATGAACAATCTTAGAGAACCCTACTATAAATATTCTTTAGTAACCATATAACCCCATAAAAGATTTGAATTCTAAAACATTCCTAGGTGTTGACCATCCTCTAATGGCTTCAATATTTTCTCGATGTACTACTATACCTTTTTATGAAATAATGTGTCCCAAGTAATGGATTTGTTCTTGGTAAAAGGAACACTTACTGAGCTTGGCATACAACTAATGTTCCCTCAGAACTTGTAATACTAGTCTTAGGTGATGTTCATGCTCTTGTTCAGACTTAGAAAAGAAAAGTATGCCATCTTGGAATACTATGAAAATCTTAACCAAATAATCTCTGAATATGGCATTCATTAAGCACAGAAAGACAGATGGTGCATTAGTCAGTCTGAATGGCACCACTACAAATTCATAATTCCCATACCTAGTTCTAAATGTTGTCTTATTGATGTCTTCATCTTTGATTATTTCCTGATGGTACCCCGATCTCAAGCATATCTTTGAAAATATATTTGCTCCTCTTAGCTGATCAGAGAGGTCATCAATTATGGGTAGAGGGTACTTGTTATTTACAGTGGACTTATTCAGCTGTCGAAAGTCAATACATAGCCTCAAAGTTCCATCCTTATTTTTGACAAAGAGTATTAGTGCTCCCCAAGGTGAAACACTTGGATGCATGTACCCTTTCTTCAACAATTCTTCGAAATGCATTTGTAATTCTTTTAATTATGGTGTACTCATTCTATAAGGTGTTTTTGACATCGGGACAGCACTTGGCACTAAATAAATAGAGAAATATATCTCCCTCTTTGGTGGAAACCTTGGTATTTCTTGTAATACATCTTCAAATTCTTGTAGTATCGAGAATTCCTCAAGGCTTGGCCCCTTTTTCTTTTTTGGCTCCTCCACATGGGATGCATACAATTGACATCCTTTTCTGAAGCATCTCTTTAGCTGTAAGGCTGGAATCTCCCTTATAGAGATGGGTCTTGGAACTCCTTTCATAGTTCTCTGTTTTCCTTCTTCATCAAGACATGTAAATGTCTTGTTATGACAATATAGGACAAAATAATGGTTGTCCAACCAATCCATTCCAATTAGAATATCATAAGACCCCAATGATATAATATTTAGATCAACACTAATATTCACACCATTAAGACTTATGGAACAACCTATGACCATATCATGGATTCTCCTTTTGGTTCCAATGGATAGCTGAACTAGACTTGATTTTCCAGGATTACTTTTCTCCAAATGTAATCTATCCACCATTTTAGGATCAATGTAAAAATGACTTGCTCCTGAATCAATTAAAATAGAAACAGGATGATTTATGATCTTACCTTCCACCTCGATCATATTGGATTGGTACTCTTCTTGTCGATCATCTAAGGATGAATACATCCTTCCTATGTCTTCTACTATTGTAGCCTCTTGGATGTTGTGCACGATATTCACTCTATCCTTTCTGTGTGGGAAATCCATGTACACGTGATCTTCTTTGCATCCCCAACATTGGATTGGTGGTCTTCCCCTTTTTCCCAAGGAGTCTTGTTTCTTGGATTCATCCTTAGCATATTTCTCTTGATGATTTTCATTAGGTTCATTTCTACTGAAAGGAGGTTTGAATCCCTTCTTCCTCTAATTAGACTTCTCCTTCTTCTTATCCTTCTATTAACACTCTGTAAATTTTGTTCGGCTGATAGAAAAATGACAAAGGTAACTATTTCAACCGACTTTAGGTTGGATTATGACCTTTCCAACCAGAGAGGGCTCTCTCAAATATACAACCATTTGAGATATTCAAAAGATTTAGCAATACGTGTACATAAGTCAGATTCTGTCATGGTGTAAAATTTAAAGGTGGTAGGACAAAAAAGGAGTGTAGGGCCATTGGGCAATGGGGTCCGTTCCTGAAAGTATGAAGAGTTATAAGCTGTGTATTTCTGGATGGAACCGAGAAAAAATTTGTACTATGTTTATCCCAATAAGTAATATGAGATGGCAGAGAAGAAGAGGGGAAAGACTACTATCCACAAGAGGTGTCTAATAGAGGGAAAATATCTTGGTGAAGCATTAGAAGAGGAAACATGAGGGTTGGCTACTACAAATAGAGCACCGATCATGCATGAAGTCTGAAATAGTAACCAACAATACATAATGAGTATAATTGATGTATGAAAGAGAACCAACAAAAATGAATTCCTTCTATTACTTAAGGATTATTACTAGCAGAAAACACACTCATGGATAATGAAATACTAGAAGACACACTGAACATCAAAACCATGATGAGTGTCGGTTGTATTGGAAAAACCCTTTCTGATTATATTAAAATTCCATAAAAAAAATGCAAAGTTATCCTGCTACAAGGGAAAGGCCTCCCTGGTAAGTCCAACCATTCATTTATCCTTTTGATAATATATATAGATACATTACATAGGGAATTCAAAACGAATCATCTTCCCCAAAATTCCAAAAATAGATAGTTCCCATGGACGGTGTAATGTACAACAACTGAGCCTCTATTTTCTAGGGAACGTTACAATCAAAACTGACATATTCGATATTTTTACCCTGAAGGCCACTCGTCTGCATCATCACAAGATTCCTGAAACATATTAAATTTGGCTTGTAATCTATTTTGGGTTTGCAATTTCTTCCTTTAAAGTGTCAAGCCAATTAGGTTGGTTTTCTCCAACACTTTCAACCATTTCAGCTTTAACCTCTGTCTTCTGTCACTTTCTTATTTTACCCTTTCTAGCTTGCATGTAGGACCCATCCGCATATTCATTAATGATTAAATCCTTCATGATAGGATTTAATATGACCTCTTTACTTGCTCTTGGTTCATCTACAGGCTTCATGCGAAATTTGTTGCCAGTATTCGGGAAACAAGCTTTTCTTTCTTCTTCATTGATAATTTTTCCAGATTATTTGAATATCCCGGTTTGTTGAAGGCCATTGGATCTATATTCTCCATTTCCTTAGTTTTGTCCAAAATCACGAGATTATCTCTCTTAACTGTGTAAGAATCAGACATGATTTTTTTGTGGTTATCCTGTTTTGTAATAAAACGTTAATCATCCGAAACATAGTACCGTCACCCATGATTTGAGTGACAATCATCTTTGAGTGCCAATCATGGGATACTGGCAAACGTCCTTTCAGGGATAATGACTTACCATGTTTGGTTGTTTATTTAAAATGATGGGCTTTCAGATCAGTTTTGTGGCGGTGCTAACACGACATCGCACAGAGGAAAAGTACCCAAACAAGTGTCCCGAGGTGATTTGACTGGCCGTCAACTTTCTCTTCCCACATGTGATCCTTGGATTTGACATATCTAATGATATTTTGACATGTGACATCGGGGGTGGGCGTGAGTGGTTTCAATCTTACCCAATCCCCCCCCCGATATACATCTGGTGGTGCCACGTGCCCTCGAGATGAAACCCTGGTATTCTTATCATCCTACCTTCAAGAGATTAAACTGCGCGCTATTTCTCTGCCCGATATGTCCTACGACCGTCGATCTGCAATGTCCATGATCCATGACCCATCGGGTCCAATAAACTTCATACCTCTGCTAGATTTGGCTTTGTTTGCTAGATGTGACCCTGTCTGCTAGTCTATCTCTCCTCTATACTGATTTAGCCTCCTGCTAAATCTCGAGACTTGGAGTCCAAGAAATTGTTACAGTGATAACATGGGCTCCAACTGGGGATGTTATCCTCCCTGCGAGGTATCAAAGAACAGTAAACCTTGTGCCTTACCCATTGGGATTTTCTCACAACATGTATGTGCCACACCTTTACTTGTCACCAATGTCCATTGGAAACCAAAGTCTGCATACCCCTTTCACCTGGAGGCTTGATGTTGGACATATTGTTGATTATATGACTGAATACTTTATTTGGAGACCTAAACTAAATCATGCCCGATCCACGAGATTATTTGCACCTACCTACTCTAACTACTCAAATGCACTGTCAGTCAAATGAAATCCAAATGCCAATGCAGCCATGCCAACATTTTACCCACTGCTTGTTTTCTTTGCACATGCTTTCTCCTATGCCTATTCACTGATAACCCATTCAAGGAGTTATATATGAATTTGAATCTCATAATTTCAAAAATATTGGGATTGTTTATGGTTTTTAACAAAATTTCAAATGGATCTTCCATGCTTAAAAACATTCATACATCCTTGAACATCTTCATATATGACAACCATATTATGTGTATCAAGAATATCGTCTTGTTCATCAACCATTTCTTGTTTGGTTTTGTTAACCTTCTGGAAATTTGCTTCAGGACTGTCAATTTGGCATACGAATGAATGGAGGGGAATAAGTTCCTGTCCGTAATATTCTTGCAAATGTGAAAATCTAACAGCATGAACTATCTCATACTTCATAGTTCTCATGGATGTCTTCTCAAAATCATGGTTTTCAAATGAATCAAATAAAACAACTGCCTCTTTATTACCTTTTTGTATTTCTGATTGAAAAGTGGCATACACTGTTTTGTTGCTTCCTTGAAGCTCTATGTCATTTGTTTGTTCACTACTTGAAGTTTCCATATATGCAGTTTCATAATCCTCATCTCTATTTGGGCCACTTAGGAATCGAACAACCACATCATTCATAGGGGAATAAAGACAACTTTGAAACACTTTGTCTTGTATATTTTCATTAAGTTCAAGAGAAGGAAAACAACCTTTAACAACAATTTCTTGATCAACTTCATCTTCATTTTCAATCTGGTAGTTGAGAATAGGATGCAAATCTGGACTAAAATAACCTTCCATGTAATCAACCACATGATCATTAAATCCATGTGAAGGTTGTTGCTCTTCCTCATTTACAAAAAAATTCTCATGTAATGAAGTGCCATTGTAGTCAGACTTTCCTTCTTCCTTTGTCATCTCATGATTTTCTTTCAAAAATTCAAAGGAATAAAAAGATAATGGAAGATGATTTTCATTTGCAAGTCCACTGCGTCCTTCATGTTCAACATGATGCTTAGAGGGTTTCTGATTTGAAACATTATAAACATTTTTCTTCAACAGTTTGAAAGATGAAAAACACAATGGAAAGGTTCTTTCACCTGATTTAAAACCTTCGTCATTTTCTTCATTGTTGTCATATGCACAATCTTCAATTCGTTTGGATTGCTGAACACACTCCTTTTCAGATTCATCTTCGACCAATGGCTGCAATTTCTTGTCAATTTGTCCCGGTGAATAAGTTTGATTTGGCATCAACACACCTTCCATTGCTTCAATGATGATCTTAGAATTTGCTTTCAAAAATTTAAATGAAGAAAAACATGAAGGTAAAGAATTCCCTTCAGTTGATTCAATACTTTCTTCTTTGTAACTGTGATATGTAGGCTGATTTCTCTCATTATAATGTTGAAAAGGAACATTTTCTGATAGATAACATGTAGTTGGTTGTTCTAGGAATTCAACATTATAATCATCATCATATTCATCATATATAGGCAAATCAACAACATATGCAATGTTATTTAACAAGAACAAACTTGGAACATCAACTTGCTCTTCAACAGACTGATTTGCAAACTCATCTTATTGACTATATACAAATGAATATATGAAACAATTAGCTCCATGCTCATCATGGGATGGATTAGAAGCTGAATTAGCACCTCCTTTCTCAATAAGTGGAATACAATCTTTTGCAAAATTATTAGCATTGAAAACTTCAATAGGGCCTATGATATTATTAACTCTATGCTAAAGATTCCAATCAACCATTTTCTTTCTATATTCATTGTTATGTTCTGAAGTGTCCAAACCCTCATCTCTAATCTTTTCACATGCTAGGATATTGTGTTGAATCTTTTGAGCATCATTGAACATTTGTTGTAAGGTCTCAGGTTTTCTTTCCATCAGGAGGAAAGAGAAATTTGGGTGAAGGGCAGTGGCATACCGGAGAATGGAAGCATCTTCAGTATGTTGACTTTCTTTGGGAAGATCATAATAAATACTGGAAAACGTTCTACTAAATGTGGAAATGGTCTCATTGATTTTCCTTTTCAAGGCATAGAACTTTGTGAGCTGTAGATCCAAAAATTTCTTCCTACCCGAAAACTTTAAAAAGACATTATTCAATTCCTCCCATGAGCTAATTGTCTCTGGCTGAAAATGTTTAAACCATTCTTTGGTGTCCGCTTTCAAGGATTGAGAGAAGGCCCTCATACAAACATCATCATGGTCAATCTCAAACAAATCTATAAAATTCTCAAACCCTTGGTTGTGTTTTTCAACTATGATGGCCTCAGGTACCCCATCAAACATAGGTAGGTACGTATAATGCTTTGGAGGAAAATCATGAAGGATGTGAGGTAATTTTAAGGTTCCGTATCTATCTTGAGTCTTGGAGAGTGTTGGATCAAGTACAAGAGGTGAAATATCAGCCTTGGTTTCATAAGGCTCATCAACTTGGTCATGGTTCTCACATGGCTCAGATGGGATATTTTTATCGAAATCAGTGATAAAATGAGGATATATCTGTATAAATTTAAGAGGAGGATATACAATTTCAATATTATCATGATCATCATTTGCATGCAGTAGGTGAAGAAAAATTTGTTTAGCATGTTTAGGAAAGGACCAGAGGTAATTTACAACAAACAATATAATGTCCTAGAAGAAACCCAATTTTAAGTACTTGTTTTCTTCCATGATGCCTTTTCATACCTCTTTCAAGGGGTCTCATCTTCGGATAGTGGAGTCACCAATGATGTTTTGGAAGTTGGATTTTGCATCAAGAGTGGAGTCGTTAGTGAAAATTAAAATTTTTGGATTCTTCTCCCAGTGGAATCACCTTCAAACTGTTTTTTCGATGTGTGGGGTTGCCAGAGCAGGAATACAACCAATGTGTGCCTAAGTGTCTACTGCTCTCAGACCTTATAACTTAACCATGCCATTCTTTCCCAGGGAAAATTTTCAATTTCGTGCCCGACAATGGCGCCAGAATGTTAGCACTCTGTAAATTTTGTCCGGATGATAGAAAAATGACAGAGGTAACTATTTCAACCGACTTTAGGTTGGATTCTGACCTTTCCAACCATAGAGGGATCTCTCAGATATACAACCATTTGAGATATTCAAAACATTTAGCAATACGTGTAAAGAGGTCAGATTCTTCCATGGTGTAAAATTTGAAGGTGGTAGGACAAAACATGAGAGTAGGGCCATTGGGAAATGGTGTTCGTTCCTGAAAGTTTGAAGAGTTATAAGCTATGTATTTTCAGAGGGAACTGAAGAAAAATAGGTACAATGTTCATCCTAGTAAGCAATATGATATGGCAGAGAAGAAGAGTGGAAAGACTACTATCAACAAGAGGTGTCTAATAGAGGGAAAATCTCTTGGTGAAGCATTATAAGAGGAAACATGAGGGTTGGCTACTACAAACAGAGCATCGATCATGAGTGAAATCTAAAACAGTAACCAACAATACATAACGAGTATAATCGATGTAAGAAAGAGCACCAAACACAATGAATTCCTTCTATTACTTAAGGATTATTACTAGCATAAAAGACACTCATGTATAATGAAATACTAAAAGACACATTGAACATCAAAACCGTGATGAATCTTGGTTGTCTTGGAAAAACCCTTTCTACTTATATTAAAATTCCATAAAAAACTACAAAGTTATCCTACTACAAGGGAAATCCCTCCCCGGTAAGTCCAACTATTCATTTATCCTTTTGATAGTATCTCTCTCTCTCTATACACACACACACACACAAACACACACACACACACACACACACACACACACATAGGGAATTCAAAACGGATTATCTTCCCCAAAATTCAAAAAATAGATAGTGGCCATGGAAGGAGTAACGTACAACAATCGAGACTCTATTTTCTAGGGAACTTTACAATCAAAACTGACATATTCAAGATTTTTACCCTGAATGCCACTTGTCCACATCAGCACAAAATTCCTAAAACATACTAAATTTGTCTTGTAATCTATTTCAGGTTTGCAATTTCTTCCTTTAAAGTGTCAAGCCAATCAGGCTAGTTTTCTCTAACACTTTCAACCATTTCGGCTTTAACCTCTGTCTTTCGTCGCTTGATTCTTTTACCTTTGGAAGCTTGCATGTAGGACCCCTATGCATATTGTTAATGATTAAATCCTTCATGATAGGATTAATCTGACCTCTTCACCTGCTCCTGGTTCATCTGCAGGCTTCGTGTGAAATTTTGTTGCCAATATTCGGGCAGCAAGCTTTTCTTTCTTCTTCATTGATAATTTTTCCAGATTATTTGAATATCCCGGTTCACTGAAGGATGTTGTATCTGTCTTCTCCATTTCCTCTATTTTGTCT
>JASDQU010100898.1:198336-216084 GCA_032191745.1 Picea mariana
CCTCTTCACCTGCTCCTGGTTCATCTGCAGGCTTCGTGTGAAATTTTGTTGCCAATATTCGGGCAGCAAGCTTTTCTTTCTTCTTCATTGATAATTTTTCCAGATTATTTGAATATCCCGGTTCACTGAAGGATGTTGTATCTGTCTTCTCCATTTCCTCTATTTTGTCTGAAAGAACGATCTTATCTCTCTTAACTGTGAAAGAATCAGACGAATGATTTGTTTTGTGGTTATCCTATTCTGTAATAAAACATTAATCATCTGAAATAGAGTACCGTCACCCATTCTTTGAGTGAGAATCGTCATTGAGTGCCAATCATGGGATACTGACGAACGTCCTTGTAGGGATACTTACTTACCACGTTTGGTTGTTGATTTCAAATAATGGACTTTCGAATAAGTTTTGTGGCGGCGCTCACCCAACATTGCACGGACGAAAAGTACCCAAACAAGTGTCCCGAGGTGATTTGACTAGCCGTCAATTTTCCCTTTCCACATGCGATCCTTTGATTTGACATATCTAATGATATTATGACATGTGACATCAGGGTGGGCGTGAGTGGTTTCAATATTAACCGCTTTTCCCCTTGATATACATCTGGTGGCACCACATGCCCTCGAGATGAAATCATGGTATTCTTATCGGCCCACCTTCAAGATATTAAACTATGTGCTAGTTCTCTGCCCGATATTTCCTATGACCATCGATCTACAACATCCATGATCCATGACCCATCGGGTCCAATCGACTTGATACCTCCACCAGATTTGGCTTCGTTTGCTAGATGTGACCCCGTCTGCTACTCTATCACTCCTCTATACTGATTTAGCCTCCTTCTAAATCCCGAGACTTGGAGTCCAAGAAATTATTACAATGATAACACCTTCCAATACTTCTACATGAATTCTCTACCCTTGCCTTACTTTTATAGGTATTTATCCTTCTTGATGGTCTCATTCAAGGTCTTGGGTTGATCATACTGAATCTTTTTTTTATAAAATAAAGGAAAACCACTTAAAAACCTTTGTATTTTCACCTTCTCATCTTTTATGAACCCCACATACTTTAACAACCCCAAGAACTTCTTCTCATACTCTTCCATGGTTGTGCTTCCTAGCCTAAGTTCAATTAAATCTTGCATTTGCTTGTCATAGAAGTGCTCTAAGAGGTACTCCTTCTGAAAATACTTCTTGAACTGCTTCCAAGTGATCATATTCTCATTAATATGCTCAACTTGCTTCATCTGGTCCCACCACATTGCAACTTTCCCATGTAAACGGTAGGTTGATTATGGCTTCTGGGTTTGATTAATAGTTATGCAATCAAAAATATCTCTTGATTCCTAGAAACCATGCCTCAACATCATATTCCCTTTCCCTTTCACCATCAAAGGATGGTGGCTTAAGCTTCCTCAAATCTCCTTGCAAAATTCCCAGTTCATGCCTTCTTCTTTGGTGCCTAACAGGAGACACCTCTGGACTACTTATGTAGTCTTCAGATGCATAAGACTTTCTTGATGAGTAAGGAGGTGAGTGGTTTCTATGAGTTATACTAGCACTTCTTGAATAACCAAATTTCACATGGTTATATCTTCTTTCATGATACCTTCCTTCGTCCTCTTGTTTTGAGTTTGATCCCCTCTTTGTTTGCCTCTACAATTGATTTGAGCTCTCCATCACTTGAGAATTTATCTGATTTTTTTCTCTCATCATCCTCTTATTGTCTGCTTTGTAACTTTGTACTTCTAGTTTTAGGCTTCTCACAACCTCTATCAGGGTTTCTTGCTCCCCTCTTCCCTTGTGTCTGTTAGATTTTGTCTCTTCATTACCAACACTGATATTTTGACCTTTGGCCTCTTTATCATGGTTGTAAGCTCCTTCTCCATCTTCCATTTCTTGAATGTATTCTTACCCTGGATTGATAAGATTACACCCCCCTAACTTTGAAAAATGTAAAAGAAACCATTTTGTTAGGGTTATTATAAACAAAATTAATTGTCAAACATTTCTACATGTCTTTTTTTTTCTTCTCAATTCATGAAGAAAAAATATATCAGTCTTCAAAACATAACAATTCCCTGTTATTTTCCTAAGAATCCTCTATCCCAATGGATGAAATATTGCTTCAATTTGATATTGGAGATGATACATCATTGAATTTTTCAAAGTAATTTTCCTGAAACCACACCCCCAGGTGACTATAGCTCAAAACCGTGGGCTTAATCCATTCTTAGCACATCGCTCTGTGTTCTTCCACACAAGAGCTTGTGTGTACAACATAACTAAGGGTTGGGTGATCCATATTTAGGAGCTGAGCGAACTAATTATAGACTAAATACCATAAACACAGAGATAGGAATAATAACAAAAATATTTAGTGAACAATATCTTCTATTAAGTAATGAAATAGGCTAAAACTATAAAACCGCATAACTGAAACTTGCTCGAATGGTGGTAGTTATCTCTGAGAAGAGATGTGGCTGCTACGTGCATCCCTTTGAGCAGAATGGATTACAATGAGGCCCTTGAACTATGTGTCCATTATCTAATTAGTGGATGCTTATTCCATGTAGTCAGGGTTGAGCTCTGTTGGTGTCAGTTGTTCGACGATCCTAGAGGTGTCCAATAATGGTGGGAAATATGGCCGAAAGAGGTCCACATTGAATACTGGATGCAGACCAAGGAAGGGTGGAGTTTTGAGATCAAAATCCTTTCTACCCACAACCTTGGTGATAGTGTAAGGTCCATAACGAAGTGACCAAATCTTTCGATGGGGCGCAGTGAGATGATCCTTCTACAAATGTAACCGAATTTTGTCACCAACCTGAAATTGGTGTGGTACCATGTGTTTATCATGGCATTTCTTGAACTTAGCATTGGATTTCTGCAAAATCTCCTGGACCTATTGGTAGATGTGATGAATTTGATCAATGAATCTGGTGGCTTTGTTGATCGTAGACTGATAAAGGGAAGATTCTATCTGTGCGGTGGAAAGTAAAAGTGCAGCGTCAATGGGTCCCAAGGGTTGGAATCCCATACCCACCTAAAATGGGATATGATCGGTGGAACTTTGGAGAGCTTTGTTGTAACTGCGTTGGACATATGGGAGAATCTCATCCCATGTACAAGGATTCTTAGATTTGTACATGTGCAGGATGGGCATAATCATCCAATTGACGACCTCGGTTTGGCCATCGATTTGGGGGTGGAAAGAAGTGGATTTCATGAGCTTGGTGTCCAACAGAGACCCGAGACTTGACCAAAATGTGCTGAGGAACCTTCTATATTGGTTGGAGATGATGTTTTGTGGTATCCCAAAGTGCACCCAAAATCGTTCGAAGAAGAGCTTGGCAGTATAGAACATTGTGATAGTCTTCTTACAGGTTGCGAGGATGGCCATATTTGGAAACCGATCAACTACCACAAACACGTAGTCATTTCTGTGCTTGGTGGTCGAAAAAACAAACATGTAGTCCATGGAGATGGACTCTTGCGACTTCTCAAGAATAGGGATAGGGGTGTATAGGCCTTGATTCTTGATGGTCGGATTGGAAATGGCACAAGAAATGCAAGATATGATATAGTTTCTGACGTCCATTCTAAGTTTTGGCCAATAAATTTTTTTCTGAAGGACGACCACAATTTTCTCTACGCCAAAATGTCCTGCCACCCGACTGTAGTGGGCTTCCCAAATCATCTTCACATGCTCTCTTGTAGGAACACAAGATGGCCTAGGTGGAATAAGAGTCCATCCTGAATGTGAAAATTAGTGAAAATGGCACCTGTACCCAATAGATGATATGTGGTGGAGAAGTTAGGATCTTGCTGGTAAAGTTGGGGCCACTCCGATGTTTCATGTCCACAGGAATGGAGAACAATGGTAAGTGCAGCCACAGGAGGTCGACTGAGGTAGTTAGCGACACGATTGGAGATACTTGTCTTATACTTGATGTTGAGATGGAACTGTTGCAAGTAGGTGGACCACTTTTGATGGCGGTCATTCTGCAATTTCCCCTGTGTCTGTATGAACTACAGAGGTTTGTGATCAGTGTGTATGATCGTATCTGTCCCTAGAATTTAATGTTTCCATTGACGTCAGGCTTGTACAATGGAATACATTTCCTTGTCATAAGTGGGGTATTTACGAACATCATTGGAGAGTGTCTCACTATGGTATGTCATCGGATGCCCATGATGAGTGAGAAATGCGCGCACAACATACTCATATGCATCTGTCTCAATATCGAATGGTTGTTGCAGATTGGAAAAGGAGAGTATGAGAGCTGATCACAAACGATGTTTCATATCTTCAAATGCTTGTTGCTTCTCCTTCCCCCACATGAAATTGGCCCTACCACCACCCTTGGTCACTTGGCTGAGCACCCAGGCAATATGGGAGAATCCGAGCATGAACCATCGATAAAAATTGATGAGTCCTAAGAAGCTCCGAAGCTCGGTCAGTGTGGTCGGGGCTGGCCAGTCATTGATGAATTGGACCTTATCTAGATCAAAATGTACCCCATTCTCATCAACAATGTAGCCTAGGTATTAAACCATGTTCATGCCAAAAGAGCATTTTTCCAAGTTGGCATAAATCTTGTGCTACCGTAGATTTCTCAAAACCTATTGAATATGCTGCATGTGCTCCTCCTATGTTCTGCTGAAGATGAGGATGGCATCCAAATATACTACCACAAAGGAGTTGGTGAAGGGTCTCAATACATCATCCATCAACCTCATGAAAGTGTATTTTTCATTTGTTAAGCCAAAGGGCATGACTAGCCATTCGTAGAGACCTTCCTTAGACTTGAAGGTTGTCTTCCAGACATCTGTTAGTTTGATGGGAACATGATGGTACCCAAATTCAGGTCAATATTGTTGAAGAAATTTTCCCCCTTGAGTTGGTCAAGAAGTTCATCAATCCTAAAAATGGGATAGCAGTTCATGACTGTGATTTTGTTTAAGGATTTGTAATCAATGCAGAGTCGCCAAGTCCCGTCCTTTTTCTGCACCAGTATAATCAGGCTTCTGCAAGGGGATGAGTTGGGTTTGATGTGGCCCTTTTGAAGAACCTCTTAGATCTGACACCTGATTTCGTCATTCTCCTTCGATGAGCATCGATATATTGGTCCATTAGGTAGAGGTGCACAAGGGGTTAGATCAATTGGATGCTTGACTTGGCAGTGTGTCGGTACCCCTGTAGGTGAGACGAAGATGTCTCTGTATTCTTCCACGATCCTGTCCACTTTCTTGTGCTGCAAAGAGAGGTATTGTGTAGAGTCCACAGATGTGGCAGAGACCTTATGCTTACTGTGAACATAGATCACAAAGAAGATGAACTTCCCGGTCTGTGAAATGGCCTTACTGTATTTCTTAGAAGAGATTAAAGAAATAGCACTAGGCAATGCCACCTCTGGAATCCGGTACAATTGTCTACCCAAAGTAATAATAAAACTACGGGGTCTAGAATCATACACAACATGACGCTTCCACAAATATGGTTGTCCTAAAAGAACATCACAAACTTCAAGGGGATAAATATCACATAGTACCTCATCTTTGAAAGTATTCATGCCGTAGGACAGACGATCCTGTTGGCTGACACAAAGATCTCTTCCTTGACGAATCCAACCGATGGTGTAGGGTTGTGGGTGCAGTGTCGTTCGTAGGTTCAACTGCTTGATGACCTATGCTGAAATCAGGTTCTTCTGACTATCCATGTCAACAATGAAGTGAATCAAAGCCCCCTTGAAGTGAATCAAAGCCCCCTTCCTCTGTTTCTTCTGGTTCACTTGGCCGGACTTTGGTGGTAGTGATCATGGCACTGGGTTAAACATCGATAATCTTCTTCCCTCCTTCAGGATTTGACTCGAAATCAAAATCGACCTCTGACTTAGAAGCCTTCAGCTCGACCACGAGGGACTGCTTGGAGTGGCATTCGTTGGTGTTGTGCTAAGGACTTTTATGGTACTCACACCATTTCCCCATGTCCTTCTTTGTCTTCTCGTTTCCCTTCTTGTGTTGCAGCTTAGACGGATTGTCCTGAGGGAGGCCATTGTGACTTGGTCCCATACTATGTGGGTTGGGGTTTCCTTTTAGTTGCTTCGGCTGTGAGGGGTTTGTAGATCCAAACTCTCGTCGTTTCTGCTTGATTTTGACAACGTATCTATAAGCTGTTCCCAATGAGGTGATGTCCAAGAACTCCATTTCTATTTGAATGTATCTATGCAAACAGTCGTTGTAATTGAGCACCATATGTCTCTCAAAATATTTTATACACAATTTGGTGGGGAGGGTATGGAAAATATTGGTGAAGTCTGGTACTGTCTGGTCCCTTTCTTGACGTAGGGTGGTCCATGTAGTGTACTGGTCCTCTTATCTTCCAACAAGGTAGTATTGTTATTTAATGGCATCCCATAAGGAATCCCATGTAGGGCCCACCAAAAAAATAGCATATTCCTCCACGACCCTTTTCTCAGAGTAGGTATCCCACCAGTCTTTAACGTGGGGAATGACCTTAAGGAGTGAAAAAGTGATTGTTTCTTGATCGAAAAAATTGTGGACCGAAAAATATCCTTCGAGCATATTTAACCATTTATCTACAACATCCACATCTATCATTACTTCAAATAATGGAATATCAAAATTTACGTGTACCTTGAAGGGGGTTGCATGGACGCTTGATGAAGATGCTTGTCACATGGGAAACCGTCAAAGGACATGTGCGAAGTTGTCCATCATTTCGTTCCTTTGTCACCTTAGGGATTCATCGATAAACATTTTAATAGGATCTCCCGATCCATCATCTTTCTTTTAGTCTCCCATGGGTTGTTGTCGGGTTCGGCACGAACGATCTGGTAATGGCTCGATTGGTTTGAGTCCCAACTTCTTGTACCCAAACCTTGTTGGGGACATGCACAAGAAAAAATAAATGAAGAGTAGACCACTCTGATACCAATGATCTGGATTTAGGAGCAGAATGACTTGATTATAGAATGAATACCATAAACATATACATAGGAAGAATAACACAAATATTCAGTGAACAATATCTTCTATTAAATAATAAAATATGCTGAAACTGTAAAACTGCAGAACTGAAACTTGCTCAAATGGTGGTATCTATATCTGAGAAGAGATGTGGCTGCTACGCACATCTGTATGAGCATAATGAATTACAACGAGTCTCCATATGCCCTTTTCATATTACTTATGAATGTCAAAACCCTAGACATCCAAAAACCTAACCCTTGAAGGTGAAACGCCAAAATTCATGTGGGCACTATGGGTAAGTTGGTGTAATTTGGTACCTCAACTTCCTAGGGTCATAAATTTTGCATACGACCTCTAGTTTAAGAGCGTGATATCCCATTGTAAAGGTATTTCAAAGAACTACACATTTGACCATCAGACTCTAACTTCATCTATAGTTTATTTGTGGCGAGTCAAAAAAACAATGTCTAGGGCCTCAAAACAACCCTGAAAGTATAACAAGATGTGTTGATATGAAAACATACAAAATAAGCCAATTGGATTAGGTGAGAGGCCACCCGTATCCACCTGGAGAATGTGTGAGGCTTTAAAAATCCCTAGAAGTGTAGAACTCATAATTATAAAATAGTACAGAAAGACGCGCTAAACAAAAATGGACATGAGGAGCCAGTTGGAATAGGTGGGTGGCCACCAATATCCATATGGATCACTGGGTTACCTCCCAATCCCTATTTACCTTATCATGAGACTGACACTAGAACCAAGTCCTCTATAATTCAGCCTTCAACTGTTCTCATTGTCAACTTCCAATTTCTGCCAAAGCTACACATCACCAAAGTATTCACTACACTTCACCAAAGTATTAACTAACCCCAGCTGGAGGATTCAATAGAAATCAACGGTTTTGAATTAATCAAACATTGATATGGATGACTCTTTGAATTTAGAAATTTGTCGCTCTAGGGCTCCAAGACATTAAGTTTCCGTGTCTCTCAATTCTCTCAGAGTGACAATCTTTCAAAGTACTTACCCTACTCCTCCTGCTTGATCTCATGGTCGAGAGAGGTATTGAAGGGATATGATATCGATGGACTCTGTTCCTTCATGAATTTAGGATTTGAAACTTCTCACTGATAGAAAATTAGACACCCCTAGAGTCACATACTCCCAGAGATGACATGGCACACTGACGTCGCCTAGGGTGACATGGACCCATGGAACGTGTTCCACGTGTCACTAAAAAATGGACATACGGGTGTCCAAAAGGTGTTGAATCCAGGTGAAACTTGTCCCCACATGGCCCCCTTCCATGTGGCACAAGTCACATCATCAACCACATGGACAATCCCCAATCACAACCCCAGATTTGATGGCCTGTGTGACTTCACGGTTTAAAACCTCCGTGAATTCGACACTTCGGGGCTTCAATGCTTTGGGGTTTTTCTCTGCAAATTAGTTCGTATTCGCCAAAGTGGAAAAGTTCTAAAGCCCGAATTTCACTACCCTTCTACCATGGCTAGATATGATGGTCTGTAACAGTCCTAAAGTCCTCCCCTCAATCTAATAGTCGACGGGGATTTCGGGACTTCGTTACTCCGGGGCTCCAAGATGTAACATCTCATTAAAGTTTAAAACTCCCGGAGTGAAAACTCCTGAAGTGGTCTATGCAGATTGACCACAATCAACTACATAGATCCTTCCACACCTCCCATCATATCAGACGATTGACAGGGCTTCATGACTTTGGCCTTCGGGAGTTTAGGATTTTCCTTCCTATCAAGATTGTCGAAGTGGTGAAGTTCTGAAGTTGTTCCTTTCCTTCTTGGATTCAATCAACGACTGATGATCGATCAACCATATCTGAGGGTTTGGACTTAATCTTACCCAACCTCTTGTTTTTCCTTCATCAGATGACCCCTATTGACGTTTCCTCTGATCCAATGATCCAGATCTTCCTTGATCCCACGGTGGTGATCACTCCCGAATTCAAAAGGGATTGTCATGATCCCACGATCCCTTATGAAATATATCTAAAGTTTCATCTACTGCACAATCTCTCCAATGCTATTTATTTTATGCTTACCGATTCTAGGTCATAATCGATCTCAACCACGAGACTATGACCAACAGATCTGGTTCATACTGGTATGGTGTTTCAACCAGTAGCTATGATACCAATCTGTAACATACCCAACCACCCACAAGACAAGCTATGCCACTTAATCTGATTGCAAAAAAACCAACCACCCATAGGTGAGGCACGCTGCAGTCTAGGGAGTCACTTCATAGTGACTAATCTCAATTCGAATCACTTCTAAGTTAATTAAGAAACATGAAAATCAAATGTGAAAATAAATATTCATGCCACAACATAAACTAATCCATGCACAACAATAACCAATGATCATGCATATTCTAAATATTAATTCAAAGATAAATAAATACACAGCAGAATAAATCAAACAAAGGTAAATAAAAATAATAGAGAGAACTTATATTTTATGAAAACAAGACACCAACTAGTTGCAGACCAAGGACATTCCACCCAACCATAGAAAATGTTGTTCCAAATCTTACCATCATTGTCACTCCCGAGCCAGGGCTATGAGTCCACAAGTATGGATTCCAGGGTGTCACTCGACTTCTTAAGCTATTCAACCCCCAGGCTCTCACAAGCCTTTCAACACTCACATCAATTCAAAGTACACCAGCTCTCTTCTACCTAGTCTGCACAACCCAAGAGAATGGACCCCCTTCTCTACCATGCAGTCCCAAAGGCTGTCCATCTCTTCCCAAGCTTCGATGCTTTTGGTAAAGAATCTCCCTATTGGGACTCTCATGAATCACATCTATTAGTTAACTGAAACATGATCCAAGGCGTCAGAAACATGTAGGCACCAACTCTTGGTTGGAATACACCAACAGACTATACAACCAATGGATATGGATTTTCTCAGTAATTTGGTTTCCTTCCCCAAGCAACTCTCAAATCATATGGGATGAGTAGGTGAAGGGATGAATGGAGAAAATGAGAGAAATGGAAGGTGAGAAAATTGAAATTTTGTGAGTGAGTGAATGATTGAAGATGAAGAAACCAAATAAAAATAACGAGAATAAGAGTGAGAACCCCCCAAATAGACCAAGGATAGGTTTTTATAATTCTTGGAATTAAGGAGCCACTTGGCCTTCCCCCCAAGAAGCTCATGTAACTGTTTTTCTCCACTAAAACCAAAAATGGGTAAATAAAATATAAAATAAGTACTCATCCCCTCAAGCCCCATCTCTTGTGGAATCATAACCCCCTATAACTCTTGTCCTTGTCCATCTAGCATCCAATAATGTGTTTTATATTAATAATGACCGAAACATTACATTTCCTAGGCACACTGGCCTATTAATAATTGTTTATTCACTTTACTCTTTCATAATTTAACAAAATACAATATTTGATATGGGGTTCAAAAACGGGGTATTACATGAGCACTTGCACGGTCCTAGAATTACCATATTTTTCTCATCCATTTATACTAGAGTGCGATGTATCAGGGGAAGGAATTGGGGTGGTCCTCATGCAGAACATGCATCCTATTTCTTTTGAAATCATAAAACTAAGATGACCCGAGTTATTATACACTATTTATGATAAGTATATGCTAGCTATCATGCATGCGCTATCTAATTTCATACAATAGTTGGTGGAAGCCAAGTTTATAGTCAGAACAGATCACAACAATCTCAAATACTTTTTGGAGCAAGAGGACCTCAATGAAAGGCAAGAGAAGTGAGTAAGCAAAATCCAACCCTATGATTTTTACATAGAGTTTATCATAGGGAAAAATAATGTTGTAGTAGATGCATTTTCTAGGAGGCCTACGACTTACACTTTGTCCTAAATTTTGGTTGAATGGAAATCACGTCTACTAGTAGAGTACTCCAAAAACAAGTTTGCTTGTGAGCTTATGGATGGGAAAATTCAGGATGAGCAGTTCTGGATCTTAGATGGCCTTATCTACTATAAGGGAAGAATTTACGTAGTAACATAATCCAAATTCAAATAAAGGGTTCTAAGGGCATTTCATGATTCACCACTAGTTGGGCACCAAGGATTCCTCAAAACTTACATGCATATTAGAGAGAGTTTTTCATGGAAGGGCCTCAAACAATATTTCATGTACTATGTTGAGAATGATTTTTTTTTCAACAAAACAAGGTAGAACATACCCATCCAATAGGTTTATTGCAACCACTTCCCATCCCATCATATAAATAGAAAAGCCTATCTATGGATTTTATCACAGGGTTGCCTACAGTCCATGGCAAGGATGACATTTTTGTATTTGTGGATTAGTTGACCAAGTTTGCACATTTATTCACCATATCCATGGAGTATAGTGCATCTCAACTAACATAATTGTTCTTTAGAGAGGTTTTCAGATTGCATGGGTTTCCCAAGAATATTGTGAGTTATAGGGATAACAGGTTCATGAGCACTTTCTAGCAGGAGTTATTCAGACTTATGGGCCCCAAATTGACTCCTAGCACAAGTTACCACCCTCAAACTGACAGAAAAAAAAATAGTTAATAAATGGGTGGAATTATACCTCAGGAATTATGTGGTAGGACACCATAGAGCATGGGTCAAATGGCTTCATCTAGGGGATTATTTCTATAACACTACCCATCATAGGTCCATCGACATGACACCCTTCAGGGAATTGCATGGATATGATTCACTTACCTTCATGGAGGTTGCACTTGGGGACAACAGGAATCCTATGGCAAGGGATTGGGTCCAAGAAAGTCAAGAAGTTCTTAGGGAGGTTAAGGACCATTTGTAGAGGGCTCAAAACCAACAAAATATCTATGAAGATAAAAATATGGTAGAGCCCACCTTTGAGGTGGGAGACTTGGTCTATTTGAGGTTACAACCATACCACCAAACATCAATCCAGAAAAATGGTGTGGAAAAACTCAAGCCTCGTTTCTATGGTCCTTACAGGGTGAGTAGAAGAATTGGGGAGGTTGCATATGATATTGAATTTCCATGAGGGAGAAAAATCCATAATGTATTCCATGCGTCATGCTTGAAGAAGGCATTGAGTCAACAAGTAACAATTATAGAGGAGATACCACCACTTGATGAGGAGGGCCAATTGATTTTAATTCCTAAAGATGTCTTGGAGGACAGGGAGAAAAGGTTGAGAAACAAAAGTATCAAGGAGTATTTGATTAAATTTAAGAATCTAACTATTTAGGATGCTTCTTGGGAGGGAGAACAAGTCTTGCAACACATGGATACAAAATTGTTTGTGGGAAAGAAATTTCAAGAAGGGGAGACTGTAAGATCCCCTTCCATATGACCAAACATCTAGAGGACTTGTTATCCAAGTTTTTTCCCACTAGGCTATAGTCTCACTAAAAAGGGGAATAATATGTCCAAATTATTTAATTAAGGTGATAAAGTCAAATTATTAAAGTGACATTGGATAATAAGGAAATAAAGCTAATTGGCTATTATGAGATAAGTAAAAAAATAGACTTTAGAAATCCAATTAATAATTTAAGTGAGAATTAGAATGCTGGAGTATAAAAAGAAGATGAGGGCGCCTCACTCCTCATTCTGAGTCATTTTCTATTTGCAAATTGAGCTTTAACAACTTGAGTGTTTTGACCATTTTGACTAGACAAACCCTATAGATCAACACAGAGGTGAAAGATCTCTCCTTTCCTCATCCAATCTTGGCCATGATGGTGGAAGATTCCACCCTCACCATTCTATTCATATCAGATCATTCTCAGTTATCAATTGTGAAAAAGGGCGCACTATTCAACCTTGGGTAGCTTGACTGTNCATTCTCAGTTATCAATTGTGAAAAAGGGCGCACTATTCAACCTTGGGTAGCTTGACTTGGCCTCTAGGGGTTGGATCTGGAATATTTCTTTACTTGGGCACATTTGTAATCATTGGAGCGACCTTTCTTGGTACTCTTTGGGGTTTTCAGCCTTTATAATTGTTTATTATCAGAGCTGGGAGAATTTCCTAAAGGAGGGTACACTTGGGTGGAGATATCTGGTGATTTGTGGTCAGTTTTTTCATCTACAATGAGGGAAAATCCTCACATGAGATAGCCATAATCTTATTTAATGTTTACAACTATTTCAGGAAGTTTGGGGGCATGATATATTCCATGTGAATTGGTAGGCTGCGCTACAGCTAGTGAGGGTGAAACTAAGCTAAGAGATTCATAATTTTGGAGGAATGGAAAGAGATTGATATTGCAATTATTTGCATGCTTCTATTGGAGGCTCAGGGAAGTCCATATCTCACTCTTCTATTGTATCTTGTAGGTGCTATCAGCCACATCTTCCATTATTCTATATCTATTTCTAGATCTTCTCTTGTCTTGTACTGAGGTCATCTTATATATTAAATAAAATATAGATGTGAGTTTTGTGGCTATTCTTGTTGTTGTTTCTATGTATTTCATTGCTTTTTAAAGATCAATTATCATTGAAAATTTTTGTGCAACCAAAAGTAAACAATAAACCCCAAATACAATTTCAACAAGCTATAGTGTGAACTGTTTGGAAAAACCCTTCAACCAAAAACATTAAAAGTTGAAAAATATCCACATAGATCCACTTGGGGATCTTACAAACTATTGGAGTCTATACCTTAAAACCTACATATATCCATGTCCATAGGTATACTACAAATCCTTGTATATATATGTATATATATTAAAATACTAGTCTTCCTTATTACCAACCAATATATTGTTTAACATTTGTGTAATTTTAAAATCCCATTATGGATGGGCATGTTAGGGATCTCCTAACTGATGAACTTTAGTTTTACCTCCACTTTTTAACTGAAGTGAATTTTTAACTAAAGTGTAAAAATTAAGGCTTCACAAATTCTTCAAGGTTTTCAATCATGCTAAGAATATTTTTATCAAAGCATGTGATAATGAAGCATAGTGATTAAGCCAAGTCCATATCATGCTTGTTATCTACCAACACATTTAAAAACAAAATTCATGCCAATCATGCATAGATATACCATGGTTTGTGTAGACAAAATGCATTGATAGACAATACAACTCTATGCTAGACATTCATGGTGAAAAACATAGATAGATTGTGAAACATTATTTACTCTCCACTAGGTGATCATGGACTTTCTTTGATCCATTATATTGTGGGCTTCTACACATTTATCCTTAATTAATTCCAATTGATAGTTTCTCAACCATTAATTTATATTTTTATTACGTAACAATAGTTATATATAAGCTCATGAGAGTGTGGTCTAGCAACAAGCACTGAGGTGATCAAGCTTGCATTAACATGTAGGTTCAAAACCTCATAAGTGGGTGCAGATGACATTAGTGTGCAATTCCTAGGTGAATTTGATGGCATAAATAATCCTCTTATAGTGTCATAGCTTAGCCAAATAAATTATATAAGTATTTCTAAAAAAACTAGTTATTTATATGGGAATGTTGAATGCTCATAGGAGCTTAATGAGTTGAGTTGATATGTACATAATATAAATGTGAATACTCACAGATAAGACAATTGAAAAAAAGAAGTATGCGAATATGAAAAGACAACATATCATTAATTTTCACAACTACTATATACATATGTGTGTGTATGCTAATGTTGGTCTCTCGTGATGCATTAGTGGTAATGCAAACACTGGAAAATAACAATATCATGAATTGAAGGGAGTATTCAAGGTGCTTTCACACTGAATTTAAATATGGTATAAGAAGATTAAATGAAGGAATTTTTATTTATGAAGTTTTTGTATGGCTACTTGAAATTCAAGTTTTTATTTTTTAATTTATGAAGTTTTTGTATAGCTACTTGAAATTAAAGTTTTTATTTTTTAATTTATGAAGTTTTTATACATCTATGTGAAATTAAAGTTTCTCTAGAAATGGTATGGTACATTGCCTACAAAATATAATGCATGTGTTCTCATTAGTGCTTGTGTTGAGTTTCAAAATGATGTATTTTCCTTAAAATAAATTGTTTCATTTTAGGGAACACTTTGTTCTTGTGCACAATTAATTTTTCAAAACTTTTAATGTTAAGTTTATGGTTGTTAATAATATTAAATACATTACAATCATGAAATTATGAGATCAAGAATTAGTGCAAGGTTCAAATATCTTAAAATTAATCAAACATTTGTTTTTAGATTCTAGATCTTCGTTTGTATTAGTGCAACACATATTTTTTCTTTTAAAATGTGTAAGGCGATAAAAAGTTATAGTAAGAGAAAAATACATTTATATTTTAAGATTGTGATATATGCAAGGAAAAAATAAAAATAAATAAAAAATAATATATGTTTAGAATATACATGGTCATATCTATATGTGTGTAGTTTCATCAATTAAGGAATCGTGTGACCTACTTAACAATAACATGAAAAATGGAAATATTAAAAAACATAAAAAGGGAGGTTTTGTTGTTTTTGTATCCGAAACCAATGAGTCTTCCATATCAAATCTAAATTTGAAGAAAACAATCCAATAAAGACATAATTTGGAAGTATCAATCCCACTAAGGAAATTTCGAATTTAAGGAACATGCACACATTATAAAAATATGTACTTGTTCTAAACCGCATGTGTGTTTCCTAGAACATGCACATGTTATTTTTACTAAAAACTCAACATAGATAATTGTAAGGATGAAACTATGTAGAAACCTTGGTGAATCATACTATTCCTTAATATGCGAACTATAAAATGTTTGGTGATATTTTTGTAAAGATATTGAAAATTTTAAGGGTTTTGTATATTTTCTAAAAAAATTGGGATATTTTTAAAGTAAAATAATTCTATTTTATGGAATTTGGGCGAACTACTTTTAGAAAAAATGGAAATTGGAATTTTTGTTTTTTTGGAAAGAGCATGGAAAATTAGCCAATGGATGATATATAGCCCCTAAAAGTTTCCCTAAAATTCACCAAATGACTACAAATGTGTCCTTTTACTCAAAACACTAACACCTTGGTTGAACAAGATCAACTCCTAAAGATGAGCAATCCTTTGTTATATTACACAATGCCTCTCTCTCTTAGATATCTAATTGTACTTAGAAATTATATGAAGTATCATGAAATCTATCTTGTTCGTGTTGTTCAACATATATTGTACATCGAAGAAGAATAATTAAAAGTAAACCACGAGAGGTTTTATTTCAGTTCATGAGTGTTGACCCAAAAAATATACTTGAGGGTTTCTCTTAACATCCCCTTACACTCCAGTAACAATAAAAGACAATGGTAGGAGACATAGTTACTATGGCCCTTTCCTATTAAATATTATCAATGGGTTGCATTCATAGGTTTCATATGAGCACATAGTGACTTATAAGACACTATAAGAGTATCAAGAAACAATTTCAAGTCACTTGATGTCAATTCAAGTCAGTTACTGGGTGTTAGATTCAATTGGGTCAGTTCCTCCACTATCAATCTAAGGGATAGTAAGGCTAAAAAAATTCAAATTCATATGTTTCCCTAGCTTACTATCACCTATTTGAAATATACATAACATTCTTCAATACCCCTATGCTCATCAACATCTTAACAGTGCACAAGTAGGTTCATTTTGACCTTGTTCAGATTTTCTCGGGACCATGTTCTTTCCCCCCTAGGGGAGGCCCTTCTCAGATCGTTTTTGAGTTTTGAAACACTCCCATATCATAATTACCTATGTCGATGCATATTAGCTCATAGTTTATGAATTGAGGACTAAGTTTGCAAAGGTTTTAACGTTGCCCCCTTTCATTTTTGACTGGGATGGTTCTGCGAGAACATGGTATTCCACAAAAACTAAAATGAAATGTGTTCACGATGTGGGAAATGAAGTGATTTCACCCTATAGGGATATATATAATATTTCCGGGTAAAATCATGAAGCTGGGTAACACTTTCGTGACAATCAAGTCTCCAAAATTTCTAGCGGCAATTTTTCAGCCGAAAAGGATTTTTTTCGGCCGAAACCTTTTTTCAGCCAAAAAGTTTCACGTCAAATTTAACGGTGCCCTCGAAATTCGTGTACAATGTTTTTTGGATGAATTATTTTCCCATGGTAAGCATATTTCGGCCGAAATACTTTTTGGCCAAAATGTTTATTTTTAATGGATTCCATTAAAAACTAGATTTCGGCCGAAAGAATATTTCGGTCAAAAACCTGAAAATGAGACTGTTTGCAGGAAACTGAAATGATCTCTATCTTACTTCATCTTTGGAGGTAGTGGACTCCTACAAATACTCAGAATTTAGTTTGAGAATTGATACCAACATTTTTAAAATTGAATCTACTTTCATTGGGTATAATTTTTTTTCATTTTCATTGTTTTTATCTAATTTTATTTAATTTTATAAAAAAATCACTGCATAATATTTTTATGTGAGATTATGATTCGGTGAAATGAAAAAACCATCTCTCTAAAAATACACAACCGAAAATTATGGGAAAATTATATTCATAATTGTTAAAATGTTCTCGTCAAAAGGGTATTTTTAGATTTTACTTTTAAGTAAAAATTAAGATAGATACAAGGTGTAGAAAAACACATGTTTAAAATATGCAATGTTTTCAACTTGGTCAACTTCAAAAAATTATAGAAATTATAATATTCATCCATTAGATTCAAAATTATAGTCATAATAAAATAGAGTCTCTGTAGATTGTTGCAGTATATTTCATTTCTTAAAAACATAAG
>JASDQU010100898.1:218822-229707 GCA_032191745.1 Picea mariana
TTAATAATTAATAAACAAATTAAATTAAGTTAAATGGTTTTAATATATTCTACACAATTTTCAACTACCTTTTAAAAATTAACTTTTGCCCCTCTATGGTCATTGGCAAAATTAATTCCATATTTCCCTCATCCAGAGGTGGATTTTTGCCAAGGAATAGTCAAAACGTCTGGGAAAAAATGTGTAACTCAACCATGGTATTCACCTTAAGAAAATCAACCCATATTTTTAGTGAATCATTCTAGAGTGATCGAGACCCTTTTTGACCAAGGAGCATGTGCCGAAAGGGAGGCTTAATTGAGGTCATCTAAGGAAAAATTAATCCAAATGAAATAAACCCCTTTAATATACAACCATGAAAATATATAACAATATTTTTTTCCTAAAATTGAACTCATCATTTATCCCTTAATTTAAAAGTTTTCCCTGATGAGCCCTCCAACCAAAGCTTTCTGGTTACCTTTTCGGGGCCATATATTTCTCATTCAGAGCTTCATTTGAGCCAAATGAAAGGAAGAGAAAATATGGTGGACATAGAAACAACATGAAGTAATACAAATCCATATTGGGGACTATTTGGTATGAAGGGCTAGTCTTCCAAGTGTTTGGGCTCGGGGCTCCCTTAACCACATCAAACATGGATTGAATCCTTCCTTCACCAACTCTCAAGGATACTTATGGGAAATAAGGGGGAATAAAATTTGGTATGAAAAGTTCCTAAAAAAAATCATTTCCTTACATTTTGTGGCTAAACACAAGATCCCCTTTCCCCCCAAAGGAGCCAAGTTTTTCCCTAAGTTATAGGCTTTCACGATCGGTGAATCTGATAACCATTAATGAACTTGGATACCATAAAGACACTTAATTTATAGATGAAAAAATGGAAGCATTTAAGGTTTCGTTGGGAGAGAAAAATCCCAAGACAAGTGATGTGGTGGAACCAAATTTTGTCATTTTACCAAATGACTTTTTGTAAAAAGAATTGTCTTAAATAATTACTTTTTGGATTTAAATATTGTAATTAAAGTATCAAATCAAATCATATTTGATTTATTTTTGGATAAGGACAAAGAAATTTAGGTTTGTTCCACTTGTCACTTTTCCAAAAGTGACAAGTGTGTTTTGACCTAACCCTATCCTTCTCCTCTCCTTTATAAACAAGAGGAAGGAATTTGTGCAAACATAGACTTGTTGAATAAATCATAAAAGCTTTGCTGAATTCTTTCTAAAGAGCCTAATTGTTTTTTTTAATTTCTTATCCTTTCGGTTGTTGGACTTGTTTGAATCTTGGTAGTTAAGGGTTAAGAGGTAGTAGTAAGTACTTTTTTATGCCAGTTATCTCCAGGATGGATTGGTTAGCTAGGTATTTCTTGTTACTTCCTTGGGTTTAGTTTGCTAGTTTTCACTTACTAATAAATTTCTTTAACTTGTTTAAAGTTGTTTTGTGTAGATTTCATGAAGGATCTAGTTATATTCAGTCATAGTTAGTGGTCAGTAGGTTTAGGGGTCCCCTCGCGATAGCAATCAAAGCCCTCTTTTCTTTATTGGTTATAGATGTCTATTTTGTTTCATTTCTTTCTTCTTTTAGCCTATATTTTCTGTCATTTCTATTGTTTTCCTAAATAGGAAAATTGACCATTTTGGTCAATTTACCCTTCTGGGAAAGTCATCACAGTTGGTTGTTTTGAACCTATAACTTCCAATTTTATGTTCGTTCAGTTTATTTATGTTATTGAAAATGACTAAAATTCCATTGCTTTCCTGCTCAAAGTTCACCAATTGCTCGTTCTACCTCACCTAAGCGGTTGGGAACCACTTTAAGACTATTTGAGGAAAAGGGGTCTGTAAGGAAGCAAAAAAAAAACATTGGACAGAATTGTAAAATCCTTCCCCCACACTCAAATTTATACTTGGTTGCACTTCCCTCAATTTTGTAAATCTTACACATACTTCATTGTTATTTTATCATGCTTATGTAAATAAACTTATAATTTTTTTTATTTAAATTTTTGCTCATAAAAATATGAAATTTGTCTTTATATATTTTCATTTATTTAATTTTTATTAGATATTTTTCAATCCCCAAACAAGGAACTAGTTGAGGCTCATGCACATGGAGACTATGTGACTTGCAAAGAGATTTAGCCCCCTTCTTTTGGGTTGAATAATGTAGGTGTTTACTTTATTATTTATTCAATTTATTAGAATACCACACCACCTAATATGAAGGAAAAAAGGTACATAGCCATGTGATTTCATGATGGTTGGGTTTCCCTACCATCATACCTATTGTGGTTAACGTCAAGTTTAGTAGGGAGGGTGAACTAACATTCATTTTTATTGTTTATTTGTTTTTATTTCTAACTTATAGGTTGTTGCTCCTAAAGGGGCCATTCAAAAAAATAAAAAACAAAAACTCAAAACATGCAAAAAAATTGAAAACCAAAGGCAAGGGTCCACCCCATGAAACAAAAAACACCATACACACTATTATGTAGCTACTATATTTATATATATACATTGTTGAACATGTTGTCATTGATGTCAGGGATGTGGCCTATTGTAGGAGTTTGGTTCAGAACAACATGGAATTGTAAATTTGAATTGGAGAAGGAATGAAGTTGTGGAATAAGGCCCAAATCGATGGTTGATAGAATAGCGCAAGTAGGTGTGTTTGCAAATGATTGAGAAAACTATCGAAATCCATCACAATTGGAGTTTGCAAAATTTCTATTGAAGAACAAATCGAGGATAGAGACTATATTTGGACAAATATTTAGTAGATCGATGATGCATAGAGAACTAACAATCGGGCCCTAAACAAGACAAGTCCTATGTGCATTGGAGTTTCCCATTAGATTCCCCTTCCATACCTCAAGTATGACACTAAAGACTTCAACATCCTTTGTTTCAGAGTTATCCTTTGGAGTTTCCTACTCTGATTTGTCTAAAAACAAACTCCAATGCTCATACTCTGAAATGATATCTGAAGCATAGATCTATAAGAGGACCTACCTCAACCATTGGATCGATGATGATCCATGTTGAAGAAGGAGGAAGTGATGATGTCAAAGTCACATAGGTTCCATGTCATCCAACACTAGTGGAATGGGTCCACGGGGAAGACATGTCAAAGAAATAAGTTACAAGTGCTCATATCCCACATCAGATGCCACGTTAGATACATGTGGAATCCATATAAGTATGCCACGTGTCATACCTCATAGATTTCCAAATCAATCGAGATGTGCATATGAAGCCCACATCAGGGCTAGCTCAAGTGCCACATCATCTGTGATGTTAGCATGACATATTGTGACATCTCGACTGTTAGAGTGACAAGGATGTGAGCATGGAAGCTAGAATCTCACAGGGGTGACATGTGTCAGTTGTTTTGTTAAGTACCTGAATAGTTCTAAAGATAAATTTCATAATAACCAAGAATCTCAACAAAAATAATCCAAACCATTCACCAAAATATTGAACACAAGAAATAGTCAAAACCCTTGAGGTAGGGTAGCACCATATATTATTCCTTATGGAAGGAATGCAGTCCTTAAGCAATAATTTCTTGTTACAATGAAAATATTATTCACTATGCTTCAATACATTGCTTACACTTCTTTATATAACACTCTCTATCTCCTAGGAACATTCTAGAAAGCCTTTTTACATTTATTATATCTAACTACCATATTGGGCATTATTTAATATAGTGGACCTAGTGCACCTTACATTGAATGAATTCCACTAATAATACATAACCACATTCCCATTGGGTACCTTACTAGGTACCCCATATTACCGCCTTAGGTATACTACATTCCATCCCTCTTCACATGTTTTGTCCTCGAAACACGAGAAGAAACCATACAATATGAATGACTAAGAAATGTATCCAAATGGTACCAAGTATGATCATCGATCCATCCTAATGGAAGGCTAACATCATGTCCAACTGTTACCTTTCCACCCCGATCTTACTACGCATCGTGCTGATGTTTCCATGGGATCGATTTTCTATCCTGATGTCTTCCTGTAGTGTTGGTAGGCCTCCATGTACCTCCAGATTGGTTTCCTTTTTGGTGCCATGTTGGTGCACAAGTGTGTTGATGCTCATTCCATTTCCTTTATGATTGTTGTTTCTCTATATGATGTGGATGATGATATACAACAATTGTAGGAATATGTTCTTTTTTCTTCAAATTTGCAACACATTGTGCCTTTGATTCAATGACCTCCTTAGCTTATTTGTTGTGTCCTTCTTGTTCCTTTGCTTCATATCCTTCTGTAGACTCTTCCTCTGATTCAACTTCAGACTAAACAATAACTTCTTTGCTTTCCCCCATAGGCACTTCTTTCTTACTAAGAGACAAATCTTGCAATGCAATTTTATTTTTCTTGTACCAAAGCCTTAGAAACTTCTTTTGCACATTAATATTAATTGTACCAACTAATTCCATGCAAGGATATCCCAAAACTATATCCACATCAACCATATCTATAACATGAAAATCATAATGCAACACATATGTATCAATAGTGAGCTTCAAATATTAAAAAAATTGAATATGTTCACCTTCAAGCTGTGTGCTTTGAATATTCTTTGCAGGAACTTGCAATCTATTAGCCAATTGAACATTGATAAAATTATGCATGCAACCAGGGTTAATAGAAACAATGATATTTTATTTTTGAATACATCCTGGAACCTGTAATATAGAGTTGCCACATGAAAAGAAATCCATGGTTCATTCTTTATTCTTAATCTTGGCTCGAGGCTACTTGTCTAAAAATAACTTTTACAATGCTGCATTGGAAAGTGCCATCATCTTGGTAGAGTCCAATGATCACCACCATATCTCAGCATAATCCATTAAGCTAGTGGATAGCTTTATTCTCCAAGTTATTGGATCCTCTGATTTTAAAACTTTTATGGATTCTTCAATACTAATACCATCATCTTTTCCTGTGAAATACATATTTATTGGAAGGAATGTTCAACAGAAAAACCTGGTTTAAAATAACTTACTGTGCAAATCGCGCGACATTTTCTGGAAAAACCCTGAAAAAATTGCTGAATTTAAAATGCTTGTAACTTTACTTCCTAGACTCTATTTCGGCCGATGTTTTTTTGAAATTGGGTATTTTTCGAGAGGAAATTAAATATCTAGTTTGTTTTTCTAAATTCATCTGATAAAGCTTCAAATAGGAACCTTAAGTGTGTCGCCCTCTTTTTTTCCTAGAAAACAAATTGCAAAAAGAGCTAAAAATTCTTCCCTTATTTGGAGAAAGAAAGTGCTCTAATACCAATTGTTAATTACTTGAATATATCTAAAGAAAAGTCTCATAATAACCAATAATATCAACAAAAATAGTCCAAACCATTCACCAAAATATTGAACACAAAAAATAGTCAAAACCCTTGAGATAGGGTAACACCATATATTATTCCTTATGGAAGGAATGCAGTCCTCAAGTAATACTTTCTTGTTACAATGACAATATTGTTCACTATGCTTCAATACATTTCTTACACTTTTTATAGAGCAGTCTCTATCTCCTAGGAACATTCTATAAATCCTTCTGACATTTATTATATCTAACTACGATAGTGGGCATAATTAATATATTAGACCTAATTTACCTTACATTGAATGAATTCCATTAATAATAAATAACCACATTCCCATTGGGTACATCCCTATGTATTCCATATTAACCCCTTAGCTATACTACATGTTGATTGTGACAGACAAGAGTATGTCTAGTTTGATGTGGACATCTTATGTTCATCTCAACTATTGATATAGAATGGCGAGTGAATATCCATCGTTCATCGAAGAGGCTCTAGTTGGAGTTACCTATAGTAAATACACTCCGATGATGAAGAAATCTGAGAGAAAACAACATTCGTTGATCTAAGTCGTTCATATGAGAAGCATTGGTCGAATTAGATTGTGCAAAGGTACTCCGACGAAGGGGGTCCGAGGAGTAATACAAATTGTGGATCAGAAAGAAGGAGAGACAAAATGAAAACCGTATTTCTATCATGGTTCCCACCTGACCATCCAGGAGTAATTAAACGAGATGTACATAATTATCATGCATTTTTATGGAGAGATGCAATCAACAATGTTGATCCTATCTCTTGAAGGGCCATTGGATCCATCACAGTATGTTCCATAGAAGTGAAGTTGATGAAAGGAATATGACAAAGAGTACATCGAGAACCAATGATAAACGTTGATCAATGATTAGACGAATGTTGTGCATTCAAATGTTGTTGAGTGTTTTAGTGTCTCGATGAGTCCGATAACAAAGACAATATTGACAAACAAGATCTAATAGTGGATGAGTGTTGAGGTCCCGATGAATAAATACAAGGTTGATATTAATTCAAGAAGTTGATTTGATGATTGTAGTGCATCATTGTTGTATAGTGCCTTTTGTTGGGATGTGAACAATCAATAGACAAGATCAAATGAAAAGATGATCATATGACTACTAAGCATTGAGGTGGTGTTGAGGGTTTTGATAGCCCGATGATCCCGATATCAAGAAACAAATCGACGATTGATAGAAATTAGGAATATGATCGAATGATGGCTGATCTTTGAGAACTAGTGAACGATATTGTGTTCAATAGAAGGGATCCAAGGCTAATTGTTAAGTGCAGACACAAATAAATCCCCCTAGTTTCACTATGAAACTAGAACAAAACAAGACATTACACTACTCTTTCCTTAGATTCGATTATCAAATGAGAAATGGATCTGGAACATACCTTTTAAATATTGAATATCCATCTTCGCCAATGAAATCCAAGATTCATTGTAAAGCTTATGGAGAAATATTTTCAAAGGAACATAAGCCAACGAATACAAGAATAACAGAGTCTATTTGATATGAAACTATATACGTGAGCAAGGAATCATACAATAAAAAATAACATTCATATAGGAAAGAAAAGTATATCTGTATTAAAGAATGTGGAAGAAAGATACAACTAGATGCCTTGATGTTGTCAGGTTCCTTCCAATATTTCTTTGCTTCCCACAAACTTCTTCTCCATGGATTCTGAGATCATAGATTTGATAGCTACTCAAAATCTATATTGAAAAAGAAAATCTCAAAGCCACTCTAGCCAAGCTAACAATCTCAAGCCAAAAAAACTAACTTTATCCATGAGACCTCCTCTCCTTTTATAAGCTGAGGAGGATAAGGTGAGGAGGTTAGGATTATCCCACTAAATCATGAAAGCGAGTAAGATCCAAACCATTTGGAGGCCACCTCACCATAGAAGATTCTCCTTCTAGGAGCATCGAGAAGATGCTTGTTTTTCCCATGTACAAGAATTTTCGCACCCTAGCTATAGAGAAACCTGCGAAAAATCCGCAACCTAGATATAGAGAAAGGTGTGGAAATCAGGCATTTCCGCACCTTGCGTATAGAGAATCCTACGGAAATCCTCTTTAATAGGGTTTTTACAATGGAAAATACAACTTCTTCTCTCAGGGAAAGTTCTTCTCCCTTCTTCTTCAGGAATTCAAGATATTGATCCTTATAAAGACAAAGGATAGGTTTACATCATTAATGGTCATAAGGGTGAAGAAAATAATGTGTAATAGAGAGCCCCCCAAAGTATGAATTTAGAACAGAGCGATAGCCGAAATACTTTGTCGAGTGTGTGTAGGGAACAAGGAATAGTCGGTTGGAAACCTGCCAATAAACAAGGAAATACAGTACAATAATATATCATCACTGAGGTAGGCATTCCCATACTCAGAATACAAATGACTCAAAGCATAAGTGCCGACATGAAAAGATCCATGTCAAGTAATACAGGTTATGGCCACCAAACATACACTGTGGATCCATGCCATTATGACTCAAATATGAACATAGCCACCAAAAATACACTGTGTATCTATGTGTTAAAGACTCAAATTTGAACATAGCCACGAGACATACAATGTGGATCTATGCAACAATACAATATGAATATACTCCAACGCAACCTGAATCTATCATAAAAGATTCAGGGTCTCCATCTCCATCACTCTATAGTACAAATCTAACCATGTGAATACATGTGTTGAAGTCGAACGTGGTAGAAACCACTTGATTACCGATCATTAATGAATACCATTAACAATTGTGAGGGAAATCACCATTAATGTCCATGACTCCCAAGGTACTTTAGTACAATCCAACGAATGTGAATTAATGAGATGAGGTTGAACACTCAGCGAAATCTTCCGATTAGGGGTCAATAATGAAAACCCACTATCGAAAGCAAGGAAACCTGCCATTGAGGAATGCAAGTTCCAAGGTAATAATTAGTTTCTAAGTCTAATTCTTGGATAATGAGTTGAATTCAACAGGAAAAGACTTGTCACATGAGGGCCTTAATGTATCCCCCATCAATGAAATGAAACGGGTAACAAGGTTTAATGTAGATCAGAGTAACAAGTGATTCAGGACTGACTCAGGGATGGCCGATGGAATAGAAGGCTTAAGGACTGCAGAGATGGCTGACGAAATAGAAGTCTTTCCAGGTTGAACTTCTCTTTGAACATATTGATGACACGACAACTGTCTTGGAAACACTGACTCAACAACAGGGATCACAGACCGATTGGTAATCTTATAAAGGAGTATGATAAGGAGGTAAGCGGATTTTCCAACCTGGACACAAAGCAGGTGAAAGGGTGTCATGTTCAAAAGTGACTCTTCCATATAATACAGGTCTAGATACATTTATTTCCCAATTTCCCCCCCACCATTTCTGGCGAGTACCTCTTTATTTTTACACAAGCTTGAGGAGGATAACATATGCTTGAACTGTAAGCTCATCCTTCGGATGAGTCCTTCGGAGTATGTTTAACAAACCCTAAGAAGGAGTGGTTCGGTCCCATATGGGTGTTTTGATGTTTGTTTAATGAGTCCAAAGAAAGAAAACTTAGGGGTTTTTCATATTTAGAGAGTCTAAAAAAAACTTAAAGAGGGATCCACAAGTTCTTTTTTCATAAGTTAATCTGATGAGACCAAAAAAGTGATAATATACCGCCCATCAAATATTTTCTTCAAATACTTTTACGAGCATGAAAAGAACAAGTTCGCTCGACAATCTTTTCATGTTTAGAGAGTTTGAAAAGAGCTTAAAGGGAACTCCAGGGGGTTCCTTTTTGTATAACCTTTACAAGTATGAAAAAGTGATAAAAGTTTACTCGGTTACATTCTCATTGATTTATGAGCACGAGAAATAAAAAATACTAAGCTCGGTAACTTATTCTCATGTATTTACGAGCATGAGAAAGAAGAAATACTAAACTCAGGATTGTTTTCATTTTTACATAAGCTTAAAAAAAAAAAAACTATGCTTGGGATAGATTTTATTTTTTCACAATCTTAAAACTAGCAAAAACTGTGCTTGAACCTGGTTTGATTTTTACACAAGCTCGAACTAGAGAAAACTATGCTTGAGGTATATGGTTTCATTTTTACACAAGATTTAACCAGAGAAAACTATGCTTGGTACTTCCCAATGCATTACCTAGGGATGGTTAGTACTTAGCCCCCAGCTTAAGAAGCTAGCAGCTTAACTTCAGCATGAAGTCTAGAGGCTGAAAGCATTGGCCCCCAAGCTTTGATTCATCCAACAACATAGGAGGATGAAAATAATCTTCAAATACTATACATAACAAATTTCTTGACTCAATCAAAGAAAGGGAAAGTCTATTTCATTTTTTAATGATCTTTCCACAGAGAAGAAAAACTATGCTCGAGAGTTCAGGTTCAATTCCTAGACCTTTGTTTCATTTTTTAACGAGATTGACACAGAAAAAAAAACTATGCTCGTAAGCACGGTTTAATTTTTTAACGAGGTTTCTATAGAGACGCGAAAAACTATCCTCGTAGCTGGTTTCATTATTTAATGAGCTTGAAATCAGAAAATCATGCTCAAATCTGGTTTCATTTTTAATGACCTTGAAATTAGAAAACCATGTGTTGGATCATGTTCTCATTGATGCCAATGGTTTGATTGATTGATGTCAAGTGATTTATTGATGCCAAAGGATTGATTGATTGATGATTGATGTAATGTAATATGTATTGTCCTTGATGAGAATGCATATATGAAGATGGATCAATGAGTTGTCATTGATATGATGAAGATGGATCATTGAGTTTTCATTGATACATGATGAAGATGGATCGATGTGGTTTCATTGGTATACGATGCATTGTTGAAAAAATGTATAGATGAATCATTATTGTCTTATCATGATTGATAAGGTGCACAAATGGATGAACTCCAAAGTGGTCCCCTTATGGTGAAAGCCCTCATGGGAAGATGCTTTGCAGATTGAGTTATCCTAGAAGAATGGTTGGAGGACCCATGCTCTCATTATTTTATTATTATGATTGATAAGGTACACAAATGGATGAACTCCAAAGTAGTCCCCTTATGGTGAAATCCCTTATAGGAAGACACTTTTCGGATTGATTTATCCTAGAAGAATGGCCGGAGGAACCATGCTTGTATGTGGAATAATAAGATTAAGATCAAGGAAATTGTTGGTGAAACTATCCTATATGGATAGTGCTTGTCATTCCATTTCTGGTGGCATGTGGAATGTCACATAACTCCTCATGGTTTGAGAGTTATGGCCTTACAAAGAAGAAGGACCCCCACATGAAGGCTTGAAGCCCCCAAGGTCAAAGAAGTCAAAGTGACCTAAAAGAAGAAATCTTTATTTAAATGATAAAGTAAAGAGACAAAGTCAAGGTGGATTATTTAAATAATAAAGAGAAGTGACAAAATCAAGAAATGATAAAGTAAGGTGACAAAATCAAGAAGGAATATTTAAATGATAAA
>JASDQU010100898.1:229807-249869 GCA_032191745.1 Picea mariana
TAATGTAAAGTGTTATGCAAAACAGATTAAGCATATAATAATGAGAAAGGACGTTGTATACCTTGGAATGATCAGGTGAGGTGATAATGTGAGTCTAAATACTAGTGATGAAGGGTATAATAATGACAAAAGGTATAGGCAAAAAGGTGCATAGCGTGGTCCTAACAAGATGTATCCACAAGTATTTACAAGAAGCTTTACACAATAAAAATATATATACAATATGTACAAGTGTGTCCTTAATGAGTGAGATCTACCTCTTATTTATATCTTCATGTATCCTTACACTTTCGTTATTTATGTCTTATCCATTTAAAATAATTTCTTTTGCAAGACACTTTGACTCTTGGGGGCTTCTATAAGACTCATGAGGATTCTCCAATTTCATATGGTCATAACTCTCTAACCATGAGGAGTTATGTGACGTTCCACATACCATCGAAAATGGCATGACAAGAACTATCCATCTAAGATAGTTTCATTGACAAATTAATTGTCCTTCATCTCATTATTCCACAATTAAGTATGGGTTCTCTCACTCCTCAAAGTGTCTTCTTGTGAGGGATTTCACCGTAAGGGAACCACTTTGGAGTTCATCCATGTTTACTTATTATCAACCAAGACAAGACAATAATGAGTCATCTTTATATCAAACAATCTTGGGTCCATTACCCAAACCTTTGTGCTATGGGGCTTTCTTCAAGGATTGACATCAATGACAACCAACCTTAATCAACAATATGCACAATGCCCCAAAATTTTACTAAACTCATCAATATCAGGATTCTCAAGAAATGAGCCAAAGAGACTGTACACCAATACACAATTCTTGGCCCAAACATTTTAAGTATTCAAGACCAAAAACTTCCAAAAATCATGCAATTTTCCAAATCCCTACAACTAATCTAATGTAGGTTTGCTACCAAAAAATATAAAAATGTCTAATCAATTTTTTTTAAGCCCTTTATTTTAAGGTTTTTGTTACTCAAAAGGAATATGGCATGGAAAATATGGTGTTTGGACCGACTTGAAGGTTATGCAAAGAAATGAGAATGCAAATATTTCATTTTGATGAAAGCTATATTACGAGAGGGAGAAAACATTTATCATTCCCATATGCACAATGTCCCAAAATTTTATTAAACTCATCAATATCAAGATTCTCAAGAAATGAGCCAAAGAGACTGTATACCAATACACAATTCTTGGCCTCTCTCGACCATGAGGGGGGAAATTTTTAAGGATTCAAGACCAAAAACTGCCAAAATCATGTAATTTCGCTACGTCAAATGCAAGGATGCCCCCAATCTAATATAAAGCAAGAAATTAAAAAGTTTGGTTTCAAAGATAGATAAAAGCAATAGAAAATCGATATGAAACAAAGAAACCCAACCAATTTTCTCTTTTAACACGAACTATTCAATAAAAGAAAAAGAAGTTCTTTCACCAAACAATTCTAAATAAAAAACAATGCTTTGTAATACAAAGACACTCAAAGGAAGAGATCAAATATTTCAAAATAAAACAAGATAAAAAAAAGAAAAGATGGCTAAAAGAAGCTCAAAAAATTTCAAGTAGACTATAAACAGTGAAATACAGGCTCCAAAAGTTCATCCCAGGTGATCAAAGAAAAACTAGGTGATAAAAGACAAAAAGACCCAATCCAAAAAATTCTACAGACAACGTCGCAATCCAACAATAGGGTAGAGTGCAAAGATCTAGGGTTTCCGTAGGCGAGATATGGGCAGGGTGCAGAAAGTACACACTGGTATAAATAGTAAGGGTGTGGTGACCAAAGTTTTTCATAAGATACATATAGAATATAGTGCAGAAACGCCTGCAAACAAAAGAAAATTAGAAAGAAGGCAAAGAGTCTAAATGAGCTTTTAGACCCAGGGAGTCCAGATGGATCACCCACAGACTTAGAGAACATAACCCAAAAAATCAAACCAAGAAAGAAAGACAAACTTGGAAAACAATCCATTCTCCAGTGGAGTCACCAATTTTGTTATCGAGCTAATTGTTAAGTGCAGACACAAATCAATCCCCCTAGTTTCACTATGAAACTAGAAAAAAACAAGGCAATACACTACTCTTTCCTTAGATTCGATTATCAAATGAGAAATGTATCTAGAACATTCCTTTTAAATATCAAAAATCTGTCTTTGCCAATGCAATCCAAGCTTCATCGTAAGTCTTATGGAGAAATATCTGCAAAGGAGCACAAGCCAACGAATACAAGAATAACATAGTCTATTTGATATGAAACTATGTACATTATCAAAGAATCATAGAATATGAAAAAATAACATTCATATAGGAAAGAAAAGTATATATGTATTAAAGAATGTGTAAGAAAGATACAACCATATTCCTTGATGTTGTCAGGTTCCTTCTAATAGTTCTTTGCTTCTCACACACTTCTACTCTATGGATTCTGAGATCATAGATCTGATAGCTACTCACAGTCTATCTTGACAAAGAAAAACTCAAAGACACTCTATCCAAGCTAACAATCTCAAGCCAACATAACTAACTTTCGCCATGAGAGCTCCTTTCCTTCTATAAGCCGAGGAGGATAAGGTGAGGAGGTTAGGATGATCCCACTAAATCATGAAAGTGAGTATGATCCAAACCATTCAGAGGCCACCTCACCATAGAAGCTTCTCCTTCTAGAAGCACCGAGAAGATGCTCGTTTTTCCCATGTATAGGAATTTCTGCACCCTAGCTATAGAGAAACCTATGGAAACTTCACAACCTAGATATAGAGCAAGGTGCGGAAATCAGGCATTTCTGCACCTTGCGTATAGAGCAACCTGCAGAAATCCTCCTTAATAGGGTTTTTACAAAGGAAAATACAACTTCTTGTCTCAAGGAAAGTTCTTCTCCTTTCTTTCTTCAGGAATTCAAACTATTGATCCTTCTAAAGACAAAGGATAGATTTACATCATTAATGGTCATAAGGGTGACAAAAATAATGTGTAACAAAGACCGATTTTCATGGAGGAGTTTCAAAGGATCTTTGGAGCCTGATTTTGAGAAAGACACAAAGAGAGTTGTAGTAGACCCATTAAACTGTGTATGTGGACAACTCTGTGGAGGTAAGAAGTGTTGGATCATGTTGTCATTGATGCCAATGGTTTGGTTTATTGATGTCATTGATTGATGTCAAGTGATTTATTGATGCCAAAGGATTGATTGATTGATGATTGATATAAAATAAATCTTGGGTGCATGGCACTAACCCATGAGTATGGATTGATGTTGATTTGTTGGGGTACATGGCTGGTACATATTTTATTTTCATTGATATATCTTATGATGTATTATTGGAAGCATATGTTGGATACCATGGTGCATGCATTTTTCATGTGGTTGGGCTACATATTGAGACATGTAGTTGGTGATTTGAGTTGATAGTCATGTTGTACATCATTGGGGAGTCATAGCTTGTTGATGTATGGTTGATATACTTGCTTGGTGCAAGTGATGATGCATGATGATACACTCATAGATGGTATTTGTTTGGCATATTTATAGATGCACATGGTTGGCATAATTGGTAGATGCAGATGGTTGGCATATTGGTAGATGCACATGTTGGCATATGGTGGATACATTCCATGGATGATATCTGCTGACATACATGATTGATGCACATGAATGTTGTGCATGATGTACTTGGTTGATATCTTGTTCATGATTCTTTATTTCATCATTGACATATATTTTGCGTCATGATGCTTGGTATGGCATGAGTTTTATGCATGAACAGGTCCAAGGATCGTTATATGGTAGCACATTGTTCATCTTGAAGAGAAGATAGGGGAGACATACCCATATGGGGATTCATTATTCTTCCCATGACTCTAGTAGGAGATATTTATCAGATGCATATCTAGAAAAGAGCCCTATATTTGAAGAAAGAGCATAGAGGCATAATTCTAGGAGGAGCGATGGTCACAGGGGGAGTATGTTCAATGTATTTTCAGCATTACATCAGAGTGATATCCCTTGTTCAAAAGGGGATAGATTATTCATAGGAATATCAAAGTCACTCAGATAGGGGGAGCATCTCCAAGGAAAGTTCAAGTAGGGGGAGCAACCCAAAGAGGAAAATTGCCCTTTTCCATTGATGTCAAAGGGGGAGAGATAGTCACATTGATGTTATTGATGATTATTGATTGGGAGAGATAGTCACATTGACTATTGATGTAGAGCATGCCTTATCTATATGTTGACATCAATAATTGGTAATTGGTGTTGACATCAATATTGGTATTTCCATCAATGCCAAAGGGGGAGATTGTTGGATCATGTTGTCATTGATGCCAATGGTTTGATTGATTGATGTCATTGATTGATGTCAAGTGATTGATTGATGCCAAAGGATTGATTGATCGATGATTGATGTAATGTAATATGTATTTTCCTTGATGAAAATGCATAGATGAAGATGGATCAATGAGCTGTCATTGATATGATGAAGATGGATCAATGAATTGTCATTGATACATGATGAATATGGATCGATGTGGATTCATTGGTAGATGATGAATTGTTGGAAAAATGTATAGATGATTCATTATTGTCTTATCATGATTGATAAGGTGCACAAATGGATGAACTCCAAAGTGGTCCCCTTATGGTGAAATCCCTCATGGGAAGACGCTTTGCAGATTGAGTTATCCTAGAAGAATGGCTGGAGGACCCATGCTCTCATTATTGTCTTATCATGATTGATAAGGTGCACAAATGGATGAACTCCAAAGTGGTCGCCTTATGGTGAAATCCCTCATGGGAAGATGCTTTGCAGATCAATTTATCCTAGAAGAATGGTTGGAGGAACCATGCTTGTATGTGGAATAATGAGATGAAGATCAAGGAAATTGTTGGTGAAACTATCCTATATGGATAGTGCTTGTCATGCCATTTCTGGTGGTATGTGGAATGTCACATAACTCTTCATGGTTTGAGAGTTATGGACTTATGAAGATGAAGGACCCCCACATGAAGGCTTGAAGCCCCCAATGTCAAAGAAGTCAAAGTTACCTAAAAGAAGAAATCATTATTTAAATGATAAAGTAAAGTGACAAAGTCAAGGTGGATTATTTAAATAATAAAGAGAAGTGAAAAAATAAAAAAATGATAAAGTATTGGAGAACTTTCTATTTATGGAAAGTGGTCAACCCTAAAATAAGGAAAATAGGTTAAGCGACCTAGAAATGGGTTAATATTATTTAAATGATAAATTAAAGTGACAAAGTCAAGGTGGATTATTTAAATAATAAATATAAGTGAAAAAATCAAGAAATGATAAAGTAAGGTGACAAAATCAAGAAGGAATATTTAAATGATAAAAGTATTGGAGAACTTTCTATTTATGGAAAGTGGTTAACCCTAAAATAAGGAAAATGTGTTAAGTGACCTAGAAATGGGTTAAGTGACCTAGAGGATGAAAGTATAAATAAGATAGCAATGGTCTCTCGTAGATCATCCTTTTTGTGGATCAATGGAGAGCTTCTTGTGAGAATATCTTTTGGAGTATTGGTGGAGAGATTCTTGAGCATTTTTGGTGTGGAACACTTGAGCATATTGAGGATACATAGGTGAATGAGGTAACCAAAGGATATTTAAGCCGAATTTCATAGGGAAGGTGAAGAAAAGAGGGTTGGAATTCAAGGGAGGATAAATTATTTTCATGATGCTTTCTAAGGTATGTTATTTACAGGTCATCTCACCATTTTCATAATAATTTTTTTTCTATAATGATTCAGACTGTGAGATTGATTTTACATTAAGGAAACATATCAAAGTATCTATGGTAAAAAATTCAACTTGTGGGTTATTGTATTGTTGGATATACACTCCGTCAAAAATAGGGTTTGTGGCTAGTTCTGAAACTAGTATAAAATAGGTGTTTCGGGTAAAAACGTCATAACCTCTTCATAATAGATCCAAATTCAGTGAGAAAAATTGTGTTGGTTATATTACATTCTGTAGTATGTTGTGTAACAGTTTCAGATATATTCAACAAATATTCCGTGTGGGGAACTCTCTACAAGGTAGCTCTCTAGAATAAGCCATAATTCATCAAGGTATGCCATTTTTTGCTATAACTCCTTTTCTGAGAGGTTCCAAGTAATGAAACATGTAGGAATTTCATAAAACACATGAATAACATTGTGTATCTGTTTCAGATCTTTATTCATTATAGGTACAAATTTATGATTATTTCAAGTTAGGGTTGTTGACTAATCCAAAACTAGTCACGGTTGAGACAAGCAGTTGATGAGTTGGCACATACATGAGGTGTATAGTTGATGATGTTGGTACATATTGATGAGTCATTTTTGATGAGTAGTTGACACATGATTGGTATATACTTGGTACATGGTTGGATGCACTTGTTTATGGTACAAGTTGATTACAAGTTGTTTGGCACAGGTTGGTGCATGGTTGATGCACTTGTTTATGGTATAGATTGATATCTGTTGAGGACTATTGCCTCATCTCAGTTAGTGTTGAGGGTCTAAGATGAGACTTTCATTATAAATCTGGTGCTCTTGTATAGTTTTACTCTATTCAGTTGTTGCTGAAAAACCCCAAGGATTGTAGTCTGTAACAAAAATAAATTTGTACATACATCTTGTTTTCTTTGTGTTCCTTGTGTTGATGACTTATTGAAGATATATTACTGATATATGTTGCTGATAGTTTTTGACATTTAACTAGTTATACATGACAACAATGAGTAATGAGTTAATGGTGATTGTTAACTAAGGTGTTTTGGGAAAAAGATCCCTACACTGTTTACCCCCCCTCTCAGTTTAGTCAGTGTGTCCAACAGGAAGCTCTATAAATGATGATTCCCTAATTGAGAAAAGTTTGGAATGTTTTGAAGTGATGAAGATGGTCTGAGGTTAGATCATCTAGAATATGAAGCATGCTAGAGAGCTACATTAATTGCAGTGGTATTGACTTCCATTTTCAAATGAAGAGGTCGTTGGATATATAATTACTTCAGGGTGGCAGGGTGGATCTCAGAACATGATTAAAGTCCTCATTGTAGGTTGGTGCTTACATTGAATATTGATGCCTTCTTTATTAGCAAGTGGGTTATTGCAGTGTAGGTTGGCACCTATAGTTGTACAAGTTGGTTCTTGTAGCAAGGATTGGTGTCCTTTACGTATTGGAGTCTACAATGGACAAGTAGGTGATTTTTATGACAGGTTGGTGCCTATAAATTAGGAGGTTGGTGCCTCCCTTCAGCTGGTGATGAAGAACTTTGGAATTTGGTGTTTGCAATGAATGCAATTTTAATATAATATAAAAAGGATTTATGTGATATTATTTTTCCACATAGAAATCATTGATATATGTGTATGAATCTATATGATAATAAATGACTTGGTTATTGGTTAATGTTTACAATATGTGCTGACATTTTAAAATGATAAAAATTGTTCAGTACTGATTCAAACCCCACCTCTTAATGCTATTGAATATTTGAACAATTGGTATCAGAGAAGGTTCCTTCAGTAGCAATCTAACCACTTGAAGGTAGATCCCAACAGTTCACATGGAAAAACATGAGAGATCATCCTTAAGAAAATTTCCATACTTTCATGGAACATATTATGCCTTATGGAGCATTAAAATGAGAGCGTATTTTCATTCACTAGGATATGATGTCTCAGAAACATTCAAGAATGGTTATGAAACTCTAGAAAATCCACTCATGCATATAGGTTCAAAGAAGCTCAGTGAAAACAATTTAAAAGCCATTAATGCAATTATGGAAGAATGATCAAAATCTGAATTCACTAAAATTATGCACTGTAATCAACAAAATATGTGTGGGATAAACTAGGGAACACTTATGAAGGAGATGATAAAGTTAAGAAAGAAAAACTACAAACTCATAGGAGTCAATTTTAAAGCTTGAATATGGATTAAGAATAAAACATTGCAACATATCTTCTACACATTAATGGAATTGTAAACATCATCAGAGCTTTGGGTGAAATAGTTGATGAGAAATTCATTGTGAAAAAAGTACTCAGATCACTTCCTTTGAGATTCAATCATAAGATATCAACTCTTGAAGATCGAAAATATTTGGACAAATTAAAAATGGATGAATTGCATGGAATTATTTCATCTTATGAGATGTGAATAGGACAAGAAAATATATCTAAAAGAGAAGCAACATTCAAAGCCTCAAAGAATACCAATAGGATAAAATAAAGATCAAGTGATAGTTCAAATGAGTATTCGGATGAAGAGGAAGCCAACATTGTAAGAAGGCTCCAAAGAGGAACTGGAAAATATAAAGGTAAGCTTCCTTTCAAATGTTTTAATTGTGGTGAAGTAGGAAAATTTTATGCCAAATTTCCTCATAAAAAGAACAAGGAAAACAAAGATAAAGATAATTTTAACCATAATGAAATAAGAAAGGGTAAAACTCAAAGGAACAAATACTTCCAGAAACAAAAGATGAATCTTTATTCCAAAGAGAAAAACTATTCATATTCTGAAAGTGATGAAGAGATTGAAGAAGATGTTTTGTTCATGGCCCTAGAAATAGATTCCAATAAAGATGAGTATAATCACAACATCTCATAAATTGAAGAAAAAAGATGATGTGGATGTTGATCTTGAAGGAGAACTCTAAATGAAATAAAAATGGTGAGAAGAAAGAATTGATAGTTGAAGGAATAATTGTCACACAATTATGCTATGCTATTTCAATTAGAAGAATAGAAGAACGTTGAAGAGGAAATAAAAGGTCAACTACGAACAAAGAAGAAGATTGTGAAAAAATTGCATAATAAAACATTTCCCTAAGAAAGAAAATTGATATAATTACAATTGAGCTTAACAACAATATACAATTTGAAATAAGTTCCATGATGTTAGAAAATATGATCAATAACCAAATATCACCATTTGACAAAACTAGACTTGGTTACAACCCCAAGTACACATTGTAGAAAACCCAGGAAGAACCCAAGAGCTATGTTGCAGCCCTGAACAATCCCATAAAACATGACAAGAAATCGAATGAAGAAAACCATGACCAACAAAATCCTATTGTTCTTCATAGGAAAAATGAATTCAGAAAGGTTATAAGAGCAATAAGACTTACTCTGAACATGTATGAATATATCTTTCTTGGTAACTGTTTTTCATTCAACGATTTTGGACATAAGGAAATAAACTATAGATCATATCCAAGGAATGATCAAAGAAGAAATGAAGGTATGTACAATGCTGCAAGAAATAATTATGTGAACAACAAATTAAAAAATCATGTTAACAACATAAACATAAATTCATTTTCTGCACTGTTTAACTATGATCTTGAATTTTATAAATGCAATAATATTGGTAATAAATTGTAGCATTGAAAAATTTGGATGCATACCTCTATGGGAGAACATATTTATATTAACAATAACTCCAAATTATGGAAAAATAAATAAGAGAAGGGTTCTCGGGAAGAATTTGATTTAGCAAATTAAGGCTCAAGACAAAGAAAGTTATTGGTATATATATAGTGGATGCTCAAAACATATGACTGGTGATCAAATCAAATTCCTTAAGCCAAAGAAAGAGAAGGGAGGAAGTGTTTAATTTGGATATAATAAATCTACCAAGATAATTAGGAAAGGTAAAGTCGGCTTTGAAAGTTAGAATTCCACAATAGAAAATGTTATGCTAGTTGAATATTTGAAGCATGACCTTCTAAGTGTAAGAAAACTATGTGACCAGGGACACACACTCCTTTTTAACTCTTGGGAATGCATAATAAGTAAATAAGACACTGAAATATTGGTAGCAACAACAATTAGAACTCCAAATATTGTATATATTCTACATAAAATTGAAAGAGAAATATGTTGTATGGGATAGACAGATGAAAGTTGATTATGGCATAAGAGAAAGGGACATTTAAATTTTGAAAAATGGGTTAATTTCAATAAAAACTAGTAAATAAGAGGCATGCCAAAAATCATCAAGCCCTCCAACCCAATTTGTAAACATTGTCAACATGGGAAGCAAACAAGAGTGAAATTCAAAACCAAGGAACATTCAACACCAATACGATTAGAAATCATCCACATTGATATTTGTGGGCCAACCAAATCACAGAGTATTCAAGGTGATCATTACTTCATGTTTCACATTGATGATTACACAAGAATGACTTGGGTATCCTTTCTCAAGAATAAATCATAATCCTTTCATAAGTCTAAATCATTCAAAGCATTGGTTGAAAATGAAATAGACCTTAAAATTAAATACATAAGATCAAATAATGGAGGAGAATTCAAATCAAATGAGTTTGATGAATTCTATGAAGATCATGGAATAATAAGACACTTATTATCTGCAATAACTCAAGAACAAAATTGAGTGGGTGAAAGGAAAAACAAGACTATACAAGAAATTACCCAAACCATAATAAATCAAGCTAAGCTATTAGATATATTTTGGAGGGATACAGTCTACATAAAGGTATACATTTTGAACATATAACAACTGTATATTTTAACCTTGTACAATTATTTGTTGCAAATATATTTTCAGGAAAAGAACAAAAAAGATACAATGGGAAATACACACATTACACAAAGATTCCCCCCCTGGAAACCCAAACCGAGAAAACCAACATATTCTATATTCATTCAAATCATACATTGTTTACAATACAATACATATAGAATCTAGTGGCATCCAAAAACCTAACCCAATGACCTATATTAGTCAACAAACCTAATTCCTTATCCGGAAATAGAAAACCATTGGCAAAAAACTATGTGACGAAAAACCTCCCAATAATGGACATGAAAATCGAGGAAACAAGAAAAAATGAGGAAACAAAGGTGACACATGTCACTAGGGCTAGTCGTGCAAAGAATATAACACATACCCAACAACAACGTTGAGATAACAATGACAAAACTCCATATGAATTATGGAAAGGAATGACAATAAATTTCAAACACCTTAAGGTTTTGGGAAGCAAATGCTACATAAAGAGAGATGATGACAACCTTGGAAAGTTTGACTCCAGATCTTATGAAGGTATTTTCCTTGGTTACTCATCTCAAAGAAAAATATTAGAGATGTTACAATATGAGATTATACAAAATTGTTGAAAGTGGAAGTGTAAGAGTGAATGATGAAAATCTTGGAAACATCAAGATGCAAAAAAATAATTAGTCAACAACAACAAGTTGTAGTGAAGAAGAGGAATACAAAGAGGAAGTTAATGTAGACGAATAGGAAGAGGAAGCTCCTAGAAAACACACAAAAACTCCTTCAAGATATGTCCAAAAGAATCACCTTGAAGAACTGATTATTGGTAATAACAACGAAGGTGTACAAACAAGAAGACAAATGGAAAGATAACTAGAAAAATAAAATTTGTCTTTGTTGTCTAAAATAGAACCCAAGAATATAGAGGAAGCTAGTAGAGATAATAACTGGGTAAATTCTATGAACGGAGAATTAGATTAGATTGAGAAAAAACAAACTTGGGAGCTAGTTCCTATACCAAAAGACAAGAAATGTTAATTGGCACTAAATGGGTCTTCAAGAAAAAACTAAATGAGGATGGAAAAGTAGTGAGAAATAATGTAAGGATGATATGTAAAGGCTATGCGCAAGTTGAAGGTGTATATTTTGATGAAACATTTGCTCCAATGGCTAGACTAGAAGCCATTATAATGTTCCTAGAATTTGCAAGCTACAAGAGTATCAAAGTCTATCATATGGATGTTAAATATTCATTTCTAAATGGAAATATGTAGAATGAAGTATTCATTGAGTAGCCTGATGGATTTCAACTGTCATAAAATCAATATTATGTGTGAAAACTAAAGAAATCTCTCTATGGTCTGAAGCAAGCACCTAGATCTTGGTACTCAAGGCTTGATAAGTACCTACAACAACAAGGTTTCAAAAGAGGAACTGTGTTAAGTAACATTTACATCAAATAATAAAATGGAAATATGATTGTCATTATGGTATATGTAGATGATATCATCGTTGAAAGAAACTATAATGATCTGAGTAAAACATTTTCAAAGAAAATGAAAAAATAATTTGAGATGTCTATGTTAGAATATAATGGATGTGCTCATTTTACCATTGACAATATCTGTATTGTCACCCAACCATAGGCTGAAGCCACTCTCCGAGCACCTTAACCTTGACAAGGAATCACTTCGGAAGCAAACCCTAGGCTAGATAGCCAAACAAAGGGTAGTGCACCTTTCCCCAAGCATAGCTCACCAACAAGAGATGATCATATAGTCCAAACCCTAACCAAGAGATAGTCCAATCCAAACATGATCTGCTAGCTGCAATGGAAGCTCTCCTCCAACCTACACACAAAACTGGGCACTGCAGTGTGCACAAGTGATGCTCTGCAATTCTGAGACTGCCTTCTAGAATGAAGACTGGCCTCCTGTATTTATACTGATTCTAGATAACTTCCTGAGCTGACTTCTCATTCTGGGTATCTGTTTGTTCAGTATATATTATTTCTTCTGGACGAATTCTTCTCTTGGAGGCTAATAACCTAATACAAGTTATCTTCTTGAGCCGACATGTATTTTAGGGTTATTAAACAACTCATTAGGGTTTCTTCTTGCTTCCAGGAATATTCTATTCTCATCAGGTTAACACGTGGAGGTAAATACCTCCCACAACTACCATAATATCAACATTCCATGCTAGGTGAATTTTCCTTCTTCTTAGGTCTGCAAATTTCTCAGTCAAATAAAGGTATACTTATTTCTTAGACAAAATATATCAAGGAGATGTTAATATGGAATAAAACAAGCCTTCCAATACTCCAATGATTACAATATGCAAGTTGAGTAAGGATGATGGATCACCAGAGGAATATCACACCATGTATACATCAATGATTGGTAGTCTCTTATTTGTGATTGCAACAAGGCCTGATATTATGCAGGTTGTGGGATTGGTTGCAAGATTTCAATATGCAACAAAAGAATCACATGTGATGTTAGTAAAACAAATTTTCAGATACCTGAAAGGCACAATGGATTTGGACTATGGTATCCAAAAGGAAAATACTTTACTCTAACAACATATATTGATGCAGATTGGGAAAGTAGTTTTGATGATAGGAAGAGAAAAGGTAGAGGAGCATTCTTCTTGGGAAATTGTTTAATATCTTGGATAATCAAGAAAAAATATTGAATCTCCTTATCCAAAACAAAAGCATAGTACATTGCAGCAACATCCTGTTGCACACAACTTATTTGGATGAAGAAAACACTGCAAGACATTAAGGTAGTATACAAGCATCCAATTTCCATACTATGCAACAACTCCATCACTATAAATATTTCCAAGAATCTATTGATGCACTCAAATACAAAAAATATGCCAATCAAATATCACTTTCTGAGGGAACAAATGCTTCCAGAAACAAAAGAAGATTCCTTATTCCAAAGAGAACAACTATTCATATTTTGAAAGTGATGAATGGATTTAAGAACATGTTTTTCTCATGGACCTAGAAACAGATTCCAATGAAGATGAATACAATCAAAACATCTTAGAAACTGGAGAAAAAGACGATTTGGATGTTGATCTTGACTCTATTCTCTAGATAAAATAAAAATCCTCAGAAGAAAGTATAGACAATTGAAGGAAGAATTGTCACACAATTCTGATATGGTATCTCAATTAGAATAATAGAAGAAAGTTGAAGAGGAATAAAAGGTCAACTGTAGAACAAAGAAGGAGATTGTGAAAAACTTGAAAAATAAAATGTTTCCCTAAGAAACAAAATTAATATAATTATAGTTGATCTTAACAACAATATAAAATTTGAAATAAGTTCCATGATGTTAGACAATATGATCAATAATCAAAGATCACCATTTGACAAAACTAGACTTGGTTACAATCCCAACTGCACATTGTATAAAACCCAGAAAGAACCCAAGAGCTATGTTGCAGCACTGAATAATCCCATCAAACATGATGAGAAATCGAATGAAGAAAACCATGACCAACAAAAGCTTGTTGTCCTTCACAGGAAGAATGAATTCAGAAAGGTTATAAGACCAAGACGACTTACTTTGAACATGTATGAATATCTGTTTATTGGTAACTATTTTTCATGCAACAATTTTGAACATAAGGTAATAAACTGTAGATTATATCCAAGGAATGATCAAAGAAGAAATGGGGGTATGTACAATGATCCAAGAAATAATTATGTGAACAACAAATTTAAAAATCATGTTAACAACATAAACATAAATTAAATTTCTCCACTGCTTAACTATGATCTTGAATGCTATAAATGCAATAATCTTGGTAATAAACTTGAGGATTGCAAAATTTGGATGCATACCCCTATAGGAAAACATACTGCTATTAACAATACCACCTAATTCTGGAAAAAGAAATAAGAGAAGGGTTCTGAGGAAGAATTTGATTTAGAAATGAATTCTCAAGACAAATAAAGTTATTGGTACATAGATAGTGGATGCTCAAAATGTATGACTAGCAATCAAATCGAATTCCTTAAGCTAAAGAAAGAGAAGGGAGGAAGTGTTTCATTTGGAGATAATAAATCTACCAAGATAATTGGGAAAGGTAAAATCAGCCTTGGAAGTCATAATTCCACAACAAAAAATGTTCTGCTAGTTGAATGTCTGAAGCATGACCTTCTAAGTGTAAGCCAGCTATGTGACTAGGGACACACACTCATTCTTAACTCTTGAGAATTCATAATAAGTAAAGAATACATTGGAAGATTGGTAGCAACAACAATTATAACTCCAAATAATGTATACATTCTAAATAAAATTGGAAGAGAAATATGTTGTATGGGACAGGCAGATGAAATCTGGTTATGGAATAAGAGAAAGGGACATTTAAGTTTTGACAAGTTGGTTAAGCTCAATAACAAATAGGAATTAAGAGGCATTCCAAAAATCATATATCCCTCAAACCCAATTTGTAAACATTGTCAACATGGGAAGCTGTAACACCCTATTTCCCCCAGTCTGTAAAAATAACTATACTGGCCAAGTATTGTGGCAAACTTAGAAATGTGAATGTGTGATGTGAATGGACCTTGTGAAAAAGGTCAATGGATGTGAATAATATTATGAATATATATTGCAGGACTGCTGAGAGGGGATGTGCTGAAAAAGAGACCATGATGGCTGGAGAAAGGTGGTGGAAGGCACTTGGAAAGGTGGCATTAACTTCCACCGAAACCAATACCACATTTGGACTTCACTGGCCCAGAGAACCAAGAGCAGCTCTCTGGCCCCAAATTAAATGACTCGCTAGGTTGGTAGGTAAATGGATCTTCATGAGTAATGAGGGATAGGAGTGAACCGCCCATCCGTAGAGTCCTTAGACCTGACCACCGCGAGGAAAATTGTGCCACACACAACCTCGCCGAAAGGAGAAAAGGCAGGAAGAGTCAGCGATCAAGGGGTAGATGCGAGGGGAAGAGAAGAAGGAAAGAGAACTCTGGAAAAATACATAGTGAGTGATAGTGGATAAGAAGGAGAGTAACCTTCGTTCTTGGTCACTGGAAAATAGAGACTCAGTCTCGTAGGATCGTGGTCTCAGCTCGAGGGTGGCTAGTGGTAAATCTGTTGGGAGTCGCTGAGCCTACGGTTGGGTGGAAATGAGCACCCCTCTCAGCAGTTGCAATCACACTTGGTGTTATTTCTAACAAGTGTTTTATATCTTGTATCTTGAAGTTTATATGTTGATATGTATGCTCATAGTCTGTGTGATTTATGAATGATTTGAGTACAAGACTGTTTATGTGGTGTTTTGATCAGAAATGGTGGTTGCATGCTTTTATTGGAAGGACCACGTATGGCTTATGTTTATAGATTGATTTGTATATATATATATATATATATATGCATATTGAATTAATTTGGACTTCAAGTCTACTTTTGGGAAAGTCTATGCCCTTATTCGTCCCCAGGAATAGCCAGAATATATCTCTCCACAGAGATACCTTTCTTGGAAAGCTTACCAAGAACCTGGAAAAGGATTTGAAGGTGCAAGTCTTAGTAACCCTGTATGAGGAAGACTGATCCTCTTGAAATCCTGAAATGACAGCATAGGGAAAAGTATTGATCGATGGATGAGATCCTGTTGGAAGATCTGTGGTCATTCATGACTGTTAGATTGGAGGAAGAAACGAGGGCATTAAATTCCTTAACCCTTTTCCTTTATCTTCGTGAGTAGTGAAGAAATCGGGACCGTAGATCCCCAAGGTCCATGGGAGTATCTGGACCATTGGTTTTTCCATGTCTAGGGAGCAGCGAGAGAGTGTACAATGTGGGACAGATCTGAACTGTCAGATCTTAGTTAGAAAACCCAATAGCCATTGAATCTGTCATGAGATGCATGAGGTGATAAGTATCGATCGATGGATGAGATCTTGTCAGAAGATCTGTGGTCATTCACGACCGTTAGATTGGAGGAAGAAACAAGGGTGTTAAATTCCTTAACCCTTTTTTCTTTATCTTCATGAGTAGCGAAGAAATCGGGACTGGAGATCCCCAAGGTCCATGGGAGTATCTGGACCGTTGGTTTTTCCACGTCCAGGGAGCAGGAGGAGAGTGCACAACGTGGGACAGATCTGAACTGTCAGATCTTAGTTAGAAAACCTGGCAGCCATTGGATCTGTCAAGAGATGCATGAGGGTTAAGACCTTGTGAACAAAGGCGAAAGTCCCGAAAAAGGAGTTGATATCGGGGCTTCGGACTTCGGGATTTCGAAAGTCCTAATGATGAGAGATCGGGACACTCCATGGTGGAAGTCCCGAAATAGATCTGGATCATCCGATTAAGGGAGGCCACGTGTCGTGACATCACCCATTTTAAGGATTTGGACATCGAGAAACAAAAGAGGAAGGTGAGCATTTTGACCTCGCACTTGGCGAAGTCCCGAAACAATTTGGACCATCCATCCATGGAGGACACATGGCAGAGATCGAGAGTCCATCAGTATTTCAGATACCGAGGATTCGAATTGACAGAGGATTTGTGTCACTGAGGGTCGCAAGTCATGAAATCACGGAACGACGAGGACCGTCCATCTGAGGGAGGACACGTGGCAGCAATCCAGTATTTTGGGAGAGTCCTGAAAGGAAGAGTCCATCAAGATTTCATAAATCGGGAATTTGGGAGTCCCGTTGATAAGAGGTCGGGATCTCATATTCATAAATCCTGAAAGAAATAGGATGGAGGTCTTATGAGGAATGGTCAGCTGGACTAGGGCATAGCCAGAAGGGGTAATGTGACAAAGGCCATTTTGGGAAATTGAAAATCGGGAATTCGGGAGTCCCGCTGACAAGAGGTCGGGCTCTCGTATTGATAAGTCCCGAAGGGAATAAGACTGCGGTCTTATGAGAAGTGGTCATATGGACCAAGGCATACCCTAGGGGGATAATTGCTGATCGAAGCCTCTTCGACATTTCAGCATTTCGGGGTTTGCAGAGTCAAAAGACTCGACTCACTTATACTGCTGAGTCGCGAAATGTGAAAAGGCGCCTAGTTGTTTGGCCTGTGATCATGATCAACGATCACAGGGAGGTGGGAAAAAGGGAGGAACTAGCATGTGCTAAGCCTCGTAGGATTTTAGGGATTCTGTTCCTCGAGAAAAGGTGAAAAGAAATTATTATGCCGTAGTGGGTGTGTGACAAATTGGTATTAGAGCATGGTTACAACACTCGGCCTGCTTGGGCTCATGAACCAGTTGTGCAGAAGCTCTGTTCAGAACACTCTTAAAAAGAGTAACCCCCTGTCTTAACCTTCCTAATCAAAAGATGAAGTTAAGAATGAAAACCTCCTACTGTGTGTGTACATGTGAAAATATGAATTATGTACTAGTTATAAATAAATATAAATATTGACTAACAACCAACATTTTTCCCTTTTGCACACAAGCGGAATATCAATCGTGGGAAATTAACAACGCATAAGTATGGTGACTCACCATGAAGTGGGAGAGGGCTCCCATAATAGAGACAAAGAGTCTGATGAAAGGAGGGCAGTAGGGACCCCTCCAGATCTACCCGAGACTGTGAGGAGTCTCATGGTTGAATTATAAAGCTGTAAGGATAACAATGAAAGGATGATGAAAGAACAAGAAAAGAAAACATAAATTAACGTAGTTTTACTGCATAGTTTATCTGATCTACAAAGACAAATGCAGCATGAACGTGAAACTCAGAAACATGGTCATATCAATGGACACACTGAGAGGAGCACCTCAAAAAAGGTTCACCCCAGAGGTAAAGGACAATTGTCGGATGATTCCTCTGAAAAGGAATTTGGTAATTCAGAAGGCTCTTCTAGCAGTAGAACCAGTTCCTATTCGCGAAGGAAACAAAAGAAGAAAAAGTCTTCCAAAGGTCGTAAATTCAAAGAATGCATAAAAGCCAAACCACCCTCCTTCGATGGTGAAATAAAGAAGGGAGAGGAAGCAGAGGCCTGGATGCTTGGACTAAAGAAGTATTTCAGAGTCCATGACTTCTCAGAAAATATGAAGGCCCAAGTGGCCACCTTCAAATTGAACGGAAAGGCTTCCATTTGGTGGGAAGACCTTAAGAATGTGAAAGGGGTTCGCGAAGAGGACCTGTCTTGGGAACGGTTTGAGAAATACTTCCGAAAGAAGTATCTGTCGAAAAAATATTTTGACAAAAAGACTAAAGAGTTTTATGAAATCAAACTGGGACAACTCACTATAGAAGAACATGTCAACAAATTCCTTGATTTGTTGAGGTATGTACCCTATATCAAGGTGGAAAAGGCAAAGGTGCAACACTTCATCAGTGGACTACCTAAGGACTATCAGAATAGAAGTGAATTTGATGAGCCAAAGACTCTAGAAGGCATTATTCAAAAGGCAACCTATTGTCATGAACAATTTGGGAATTGAGCAAAACCTCGCGAAGGATGGAACCAGAAGAATAGTTCAAGATTTTAGAAAAAGGGAATTAAATCCCTGAGATTTAAGAACTATAAGAAGAACCCAAGAATGAGATTTCCAGCCTGGAGTATGCACCAGCAGAATTTTCCCTCCTTGAGCGGAAATAAAACTTCTGGACCCATATCAGTGAAGAATGATAACCCAAAGAGAGAACCTTTGAAATTTTGGGGTTGCGGGGAAGAACATCTATTAAGAGACTGTCCACACCGACAACAGAATAGTCAGAGGATTTATAACATCCAGGAAACTACCACCGTCAATGATGTGGCTAGGAGTGTGCCACAAATTTATGCAGCCTTGGATAATAACCAAGACGACCACCAAGCTTCAGTAGTGGAAATAGAAGGTATGATTTCCAACCATCTAGTGTCTATTTTAATTGACCCTGGTTCAAATTTGTGTTATATAGCCCCTAAAGCTGTTGATAAGTGTAAACTATGGCCACAAAAACATACCAAGCCATGGTTGGTACAGTTAGCCACTGGCACCAAAAGAAGGGTAGCAGAGGTTATACCAGCCTGCCAATTAATGTTGGGTAGATTTCTCACCCAAACAACCCTTAACTTATTACCCCTGGGATCGTATGATCTGTTGATTGGTATGGACTGGCTAGCCACCCATAAAGCCAGATTGGAATATTACCATAAAACCTTAGAATGTGTAAGTAAAGAAGGGAAAAAGATAACCCTTCAAGGGATCCAAAAACCTGTCTCGGTGAGACAAATATCAACTCTGCAATTGAGAAAGTATTGCCGAAAGGGATGTCCCCTATATGCAATACAGGTGTTGAAAACAATTGAAGGTGACAAACCAAGCCTTGACGATCACCCTATCTTGAGAGAATATAGAGATGTATTTCCGGAAGAGGTACCGAGTCTACCTCCGAGAAGGGACATAGAATTTTCGATAGAACTTGCACTAGGAGTTGTGCCGGTGTCTAGGACACCCTACCGGATGAGTACACCCGAGTTAGTTGAAATCAAGTTGCAATTAAAAGAAATGATGGATAAGGGCTATATTCGA
>JASDQU010100899.1:21236-37738 GCA_032191745.1 Picea mariana
TGAACCGAACCTCTGTGCGTGGAACCGGTACGACCTCTGCTGGATATCCTGATTCATCTCTGAAACTGTGAGCTGTGTTTGCCTGAGAAAAAACGTGGAATACCTGTCCGGAGCGAAGAGTCTGTGTCTATTCCAGGCAATCCCGAGAATGCATTCCCTGAACCCAAATTCCCTGTGTTAAACTCGAGTGGAAGAATCCCTGGTTGTTCGGGGAGAACTGAGCTAGTCTGTGTGAGAAGCCCGCCCCGAAATCATCACCGTGAGATCATCCTGTAATTGCCGAGCCGTTGTGGGAAGCATTTGTCTGTGTTCCTGTGGATTGTTGTGATTGCGCAGCACTGGACTACGTGAGGCTTGTTGGCCTGTGAGCGACTCCTCCAGGTCAGGGAGTGCACAGAGGGAGAAGAGAACTCCTGAGAGAAATCCCTGTAGCTGCCATAGAGCCCGGAGAATTCTGGTCCGGCCTGTTCCTGTAACCCAAGGTAAGGGAGACTGGCAGCCGAAGGACTGTCTAGGTGACAGAGAAGGTGCACTCTCCTGGGGTGGAACAGGCATGTGGGGAATGAGGGTCTGTGTGCAGTGAGCGTGGAGATTTCTGGGAGAGCTTCTTCCTGTTGAATGTGTAGGTGTTGTCTTCCCTGTAACCTCAGCCTAAGTCTAGATTCCTTGCCCGGGGGTGGAGCTCGGTCCCAGCTCGGGGGTGACGTACTGCTGAGCTGATGAACAGTGTGGTCTAAGGCTGGGAGGTTCGTGGAAGGCCTGCACTTGGTTGGTGATTTCTCCAGCTGATACAAGATAAGTATTCAGAATTATGATTTAACATGTTTGGCATGACTGTGTTATTCTGTATCATGTTTTCCGCTGTGTAAATGAATTAATGATGAATGCTATGGAACATTTAATTATAGCAGTACCCATATATTTTACTCTGAGTTGTTAAGTGTGTTTAATTCTGGTTAAATGCATTTGTTTTTAAAATCTATGTAATGAATGGTAAACCGAGAGGTTGGGTGAACCTGGGTAGTGAAGGGTACACTACACTTATCCTCCATGATTACCCTCCTAATCTTTTAGATTATCTTTCTAGGTTCAATGGAAAAAATCATGTGACAAAAGAGCAACACATGGGTGCCTTTCAATGTTTCACAGATAACTTTGAAATTATTCATGAGTATGTTCATAAGAACCTTTTTCCAGTCTTTACAAGGTGATGCTCAATTATGGTTTGAACATTTGGGAATCGATTCAATGAGTTTCATGGACTGACCTTCATAATGTATTTTTGAAATGTTGGGGTAATAATAAATCTTATGAACAATATCTTTCCGAGTTCTATGCCATGAAGAAAAGGAGGAATGAGACTATAACCAAGTTTAATAGGAGATTTCACAGTTTCTATCTCATCATGCCTAGGAACATTCAACCTTTTAAAGCAATTGCCAGGCTATTTTATATCACAACTCATCATCATCCTAGTTTAGTTTTATTTCTCAGAGAGAGGATATCTTCATGCTTACAACATATGTTTACTGATGCCAAGGAGATTGAGGATAACCTTCAATCTTGTGGAAAGATCTCAGATCAAATTTGGGATGAAGATTTGTGTGTAGAAGAACAGGAGAAAGTCTATGAGAAGTAGAAATCATATTTGGATGTAAAGGAATCATAGGAAAAATATGAACATGAAAGATCAGATCCCGGTTTTCATTCGCTCCAAGATGTTAATGTATCATTTCCAAATTTGTGTTATTCTCCAAATCTTGAAGCTAATCAATCAGATATTTCTACTGTCATAGATGTAAAACATTTATGTCATCAAGATGATTCTCCATGTGAAATATAAAATATTTCTAGTTATGAGAAAAGGGATGATTTTACTTTGAGTTTTCTTGTAGATTTTCATGATGGTGATTTTGTAGAGGGATGTGGTCAAGCTACTGAAGAGAAAGCTATTGTTCCATGTCATCTAGATGCTGATATAACAAATAAGAAAATTTTATTTTTGTATAATGGTATTGAAGATACATTGTTGGAAAGTGATTATATCAATACATCTAAAGGTTCTCCTAATAATACATAATTTTTTTTTCATTTTACAGAGTAACAATCAAGGATTTATTCAATAGTTTCCAAAACATATTGCAACCCTTAGTTGTTATGATGCACACAGTATTTTTTATTTTTTTTTCCAGCTAGATAACAGTGTCGTTAAGGTAGCATAGATTTTATACGGATGCAATTTTGTGTTTTGGAGCAGCCAAAGATTTTTCGCAAGTTTCATGATCCCATTGTAGTTTGGATGGAGTCCTCCATTTCAAAGTTCCATATGTTGTAGGTTTTGGCATGTTATCTGAGTGCAATATTATGTATCAACAGTTGAGGTTTAAGCTATAATTAGGTTTCTTTTCAATTTACTAGATAACCATAGAATAGATAGGATCACTAAGAGAAACACAATCACAAGATACACAACATTTATCCCGGAAACCCTCATGTGGGAGAAAACCCAACAAAAACTTCCTTAATATAGATAGCCAATACAATGTAAAGATAGTAAACCAAAACACTAGAGAATGTCCAACAATGAGCAATGCGCCTCTGTCTTCCTTCTTCTTCCAACTGCAACTACCAAACTTGTGCACTGGATGAGCAAATGAGTGAGTGAGATAATGAGGCGTTGACTTCCTTTATTTATATTGTTGGCACAGGGGTAGACCCAAGGTTCAGCTCCAAAAGTGCACCAACAAGCCCTAACTACTGGCCCTTTCGTCAACACCTGCGAGGCAGATGTAGTCTCACCCGAAGTAGCTATGGCGGGTTGCAGGACACAATTGTCTACAACCAAGGGAATACAAAGTGGATCCGGTACAAGAACAACACAACATCTAGATATCGATTGCCAGCTTAGATCTACTTCGCACAACTATCTATCAGATCTAACACAATAATGCAATAACAATATATCTATAAACAAGAGAACAAAACATCAATCACACACAACCCAAATATGTACGTGGTTCGCCCTCTCCCTAGGGCTACGTCCACAAAACTGTGATTTATAATATATTAAGATGAAAGCTTAGAGTTCTTATCTACGTTCTTAACTAGTAGATCTTCTCCCTTCCTCTTTGTCTTCTCTCCCTGCGCACCCAGCTGCAGGGTGATCTTCGCACCCAACTAAAGATCTTACAACACAGACTTCCCTCACTCCTCGATGCTTCTCTCTCTCATTACAAGAGTCACTCACAACAATAACGAACTTGGAACAAACAATAACAACAAAAACAATGACAACAACCCATCCCAGGTCCTCTTGACCTTTATTTATACTTTAAAATAGCTCATCAACAGCCTTAGGCCAAAACCTAAGTGTCAAAACCCTAGATACCAAAACCCTAGGTGTCTAAAACCCTAGGTCAACTTGACCCACGTTTTCAGGGCTTCGCCGACCTATTTTTCCTTCCTTTTCATGCGGTGCTCCAAAGCATCCAACGATGGATTTTTCTGCTTGCTGAGTTGTCCACAATCCATCTTCCTTGCTGATCTGTCATCCTTTATCTCCTCGTCCAACGACTTGATTTCTCTTACTTTGCTCCTTCTTTTATACTCTTCTGCTCACTTCGACCCAAGATCAGTCACTGTGTCTTCCGCACAGTTCCCATTCCATCTTTTCTGCTTTACTCTTTGCTTACTTCCATACCTAAGGGCCAATAAGCCCCCAGCACTCACTTGTGACTCGTCTTGAGGCACTTCAGATCTGACCCTTCTGATTGGCTTCGTCTTCAGGCTGCGTGGAGTAGCTTGTGATTTCTGCTCTTTCCTTCCCTAGTGTGTGTAGACTATCTTTCCTGTGTCTAGTACCCAGTTTCAACTGCACCTGGTACCTGGATCCTTTTCCTTATGCTATTAGTGAGAGCTGCGAGGCAACTGGTTGTCATAATACAGTTTCAACTGGCTCCCGTTCACCAAACCTTCCTTCCATTCTCCATTCAAGGTCTTCAACTGTGCAACTCCTCCTTCCGTGACATAGACAACCTCATATGGCCCCAACCAATGTGTTCTGAACTTTCATGGATGCTTCATGGATTTGCTATCGTATATCAATACCAAATCGCCTTGCTTAAATTCCTTCTTCTTGATGTGTTAGTCACAGTAGGCCTTTTCTCTTTCCTTCTATACCTGCTGATGGAATCCTACAATAAATCTGTCTTCTTCTAGTTCGACCAACTGCGCGAGCCTCTCTTGAACAACGTCAGTGTCATCCATATCTGTAAAGGCAATGATTCGTAATCTTGGGACCAAGTATTCCATCAGGACAACTGCTTCGAGACCATAAACCAACTTAAAGGGGGTCTGCATTGTTAGCTTCTTGCAAGTGGTTCTTAAGGCCCATAGTACTGCTGGTACTCTTAAATCCCAGTCATCCCTATCCACACTGCAAAATTTCGTCAGTGTTGTCTCCAAGATCTTGTTGAATGCTTCAAATGTCCCATTCGCTTGCGGGTGGTAGGGTGTGCTCTTCTGATGATGGTTTGCAAATTCCTTGGTCAAGGATTCAATGATCTTATTAATAAAATGTGTGCCTTGATCACTCATAAGGATCTTTGGGCATCCAAACCTGGTTATGATGTCATCAAATATGAATCACGCAGCTGTAGTTGCACTACAATCTCTAACTTCTCTTGCTTCGACCCATCTGGTCAAGTAATCTATCACATTGATTATGTATCTGGCTCCTGTGCGCTTGCCTGGTGGGTTTATAGGTCCCATGAAGTCAATGGCCCATTTCTCAAATGCTTGTAGGGTCAGCTACGGTTCTAAAGGAATTTCATCTCTTCTGGACGGTTTCCCAATGCTTTGGCATACATAACAGGCTCTGTAATAGTCCTTAGAATCTTTGTGTAAGGTAGGCCACCGGAGGCCAGCTCTAAGAACCTTCTGCGCTGTTGCTTTTCCTGCGTAGTGTCGTCCTGCAATGCCTTCATGAGCTTCTACGAGGATCAATGGTCACCCTGCCTCCATAAAACACCTCCTCAATGTCTCATCAGGTCCCGTCTTGTATAGCTGTCCAACTATAAGTGAAAAGTCTGCAGCACGTACCACCAGCTGTTTCTTCTGAATAAATGTATAGTCACTAGGTGCCATTCCTGTAGACATGAACTGTACTATCTCTGCGAAGTGATCATCAATTCTTCTAATGGATAACAACTGTGCATTTGGCAGTGTATCCTCCAAACTAGTAGGTTCCTCCCCATGCTCCAACCTAGACAAGTGGTCAGGTCCCTTGTTCATTCTCCCTGGTTTAACCACAATTTCAAAATCATATTTCTGAAATAACAACCATCTGCATATTCTTCCCCCCAACACTGGCTTGTTGACTAGGCATTTCAGCGTGAAGTGATCAATAAAAATTTTAAAGTGTCCTCCCAACAAGTAGTGGCGAAACTTCTGCAACTCATACACCATGGCTAACCCTTCTCTCTCAATGGTGGTGTAATTAATCTCAACTGTTGATAGCTTCCTGCTAGCAAAGGATAATGGGTGGTCAATGTCTCCAACTCTTGGTTGTGATAACACAACTCCTAGTACAATAGAATATGCATTGACATGCACGTGAAATTCCTTGCTCCAATCTGGGAAAACTAGAATAGGCGCAGTAACCATTTTCTGTTTCAGTGTGTTGAAGCTCTGCTGGCATTCTTCTATCCAATGAAACTGACAATATTTTTTCAAAAGCTTCTCCATGGGTGTTGTGATCTGTGCATGGCCTTTAATGAACTTCATGTAGTATCCAGTGTGTCCCATCGCAGTGCGCAACTGTTTGACTGAAGTAAGAGGGGGCAGATCAACTATAATAGCAATCTTAGATGGGTCTACCAGCAGTCCCTGCTTACACACAATATGACCTAACGACACTCCAAAGGGTGAAAAGAAGATGCACTTCTTCAGGTTCAAGGAAATCTGACACTACCTGCACTTATCCAACATTAGTCTTAAACATTCAATATGATTTTGTAATAAGTTAAAAATAGTCCAATCATCAAAATATGCTTCCAAAAATTTGTGTAACAACTCTTTGAACACTTCAACCACCACCCTAGAAAAGATGGATGGTGCATTCTTCAATCCAAATGGCATCACTGTATATTGGTAGGATCCCCATTCTGTGGCAAAGGTGGTCTTATGGGGATCTTCCTTGGCAATCCTGATCTGATGGTATCCTGAAAATCCATCTATGAAGGAGTAAACCTCCTGTCCTCCCACATTGTCTAACACTTCGTTAGTGAATGGTGTAGGGAATGGGTCATGCAAACATGCATAATTCAACTTCCTGAGATCTACACAGATCCTAATCTCTCATGTCTTCTTAGCTTGGACCACCATAGGGCTAATCCACTCTGACTCTTCAACAGGTTCTATGATTCCTTCTTCCAACATTCTGTCTAATTTAATATTCACTTTCTCCTTGTATTTAGGGTTCAATCTGTAGGGTCTCTGTTTAACTGGCCTTGCATCTGGTTTCAAAGGGATCATCATCTCTCCCATGGGCCCTTTAATGCCCTACATATCAGTGAACTGGGTTGGAAACAAGTCCTGATATTCATGCAGTAACTTTGTGATCTTGTCAATAGTGGCAACATCCCAATAATCTCCAACATTTGCAAGCTTCAGTGTTTGCTCTGTTCCAATATTGACTTTTTTTTTATATTTTGATTGGTTGTCCAATGAAAGGTAGCTCAATTCCTGGTCCTTCTATATCTCTTTGGCCTTATGTTTCAGTGATGTTCACCTTCCTAGGATGATTGTCTTTGTCAACATTGATATTGTAACAACCTTGTAGTTTCTGGAGAGGCGCAGTCCATTCGTCCTCTTATTGTTCCAAAGAGAGGCTAGGTGCCTCCTCAAATACTTTCTGTCTTACAACCTGTAATGCTTGATCTACTGTAGGGTATTGGATTTCAAACAAAAAGGTAGTTACAAAGTTCTGAGTCATACTGTACTAATCTGCAGTGGTGAGGCGCAGTTTTTCTTGTAGATACCAATTGATAGGCGTTGTGTCCAGAGTGTTAATAAATTTATGCACCCACTGCTCTTGAGGAATGCTGCTCCAGGCTTCCTCACAACTTCTCACATGGTCTTTCGGGCAGCTCTGACCTGTATACTGAACTTTGCATCCTGCGATGTTGTCTGAAAATTGCGTTGTCATCAAAGTGCGACATTGCAACCATTCTGCGATGTTCTTCTTGTGTGTTCCCCACCATCTCGCTGGATTTGCTTGTAGAGATTCGTCCAGTGCCAAAAACCTCTGTTGTGTTGGTACAACTTCTTCAAATTCTGACAAGAAAGTTTCCAAATGATTTAAACCATCAAACGTGGGCAAGTTACTTACTTCTGTTCCGATCTAGTGAACTTCTCTGGTCAATTTAGCACATCTTCTTGTAGATACTTCATACATCTTATTCTGCCAATTCTCTATTGCCTCTTCCAAGTCTGATGAACATGTGCTGTCACTTCGCCAGCTTAGGTTCCCATCTGCAGCTATGACCTGTATACTGAACTTCGCATCCTGCAATGTTGTCTGAAAATCGCGTTGTCATGAAAGTGCGACATTGCAGCCATTATGCGATGTTCTTCTCTTGTGTTTCCCACCATCTCGCTGGAGTTGCTTTCAGAGCTTCGTCCAGTGCCAACAACCTCTGTTGTGATGGTACAACTTCTTCAAATTCTAAAAAGAAAGTTTCCAAATGATTTAAACCATCAAACGTGGGCAAGTTACTTACTTCTGTTCCGATCCATCGAACTTCTCTGGTCAATTTAACACATCTTCTTATAGATACTACATACACCTTATTATGCCAATTCTCTAGTGCTTCTTCCGAGTCTGATGAACATGCACTGTCACTTCGCTAGGTTAGGTTCCCATCTGCTGTAGGATTAATGTAATCCCGCCGTCTTGCTGCCAATTTATATATATTCTAGAGCTCATATGCGCGGTCTTCTTCTCTGATGGGTTCTGTGTATCTTCAACCTTCATTAGGATCCAAAGGTGCAATGACCCTAAGTCCATCCCCTTCAAATGTCATTATTCTTTTCTTTAAGTCAACAACAATAGAATTTTTGAAAGCCGAGTCAATTCCTAACCATGCAAGATAAGGATAACTATCGTCAACTATCTCAATTACTTCAAAATCTGTAAATTTCCTTACCCCATCGATGTCCATAGGGACTTGCTCAAGTCTCCCAAAAGGGCTTACTGCCTGCTGATTAGCCATCCTAAGACTGGTAAGGAAATATATCAACTTAGCTTTTCCCATCAGTGCCCAAGTCAACTTCGTCATGACATTGACTTCTGACCCTAAGTCAAGGAGCACATAATGTCCAATCTGAGCATTAAGGTGTAGTTCTTTATTTTTCCTTTTCTTTTTAGAGACTTGGTGTAGTGGTCTATTCAGCAAGGGATCTATCTTTCCTAACTCGTACCGTCTGATTAAATTTTGTAGCTCTTGTACAACGCTTTCATCCTGAATCAACTTAATACAAGTATATAAGAATTCCATGAGCTTGCTTACCCGTTTTCCTTCTCTTGGCAGAGTAGACTGATCGAATGCCAGAGGCATTCCACATTCTCTTACTTCTGGTCGTGTCTTCGATGAAAAAACTTGGTCGCTCCTGAATTCTTTTCTTACCTCCTCAAATATTTTTTTTCTTTCTTTGCATCGAAAACTCGTGTCTTCTCTGCAACTTTCCTGACTCCTGATTCTTCCGTAGTCTTTCCTTGGGTTTCTCTGTCTTCTCCTGTAATAGTGCCTCCTCTAGTGATAACAATGACTCTAGGGTCCTCTCCGCGAGTTTCAGTGTGTATCAGTTGCACTTGCGGGTTCTGCTGAGGTCCTCGTCTCTCTTGAAGTTTGGCTAGCAGCACAGGACAATCTTCGATAACATGTTCGAATGAGCTGCAATAGCTGCAAGTGGTACAAGGGTTCGTGACAGTTTCTTTCTAAGTGTCCTGGCTATGCATAGTTATAACAAATGATTTGGCCACTACCTCGACCCCTACCTCCTCCTCATCCTCTTCCTCTGAATCCACCGCCAGGGTTGAAGTTTCCTCTTCCTGGAGAATTATATTGCTTATTGTTTCCTTCTTTCCGTACTTCGCCTTGAATTTTGTATATATCCCTTGACCTTTCATGCATGAGGTCATAGGCCCTACAATACCTATCATCATTCCCTACCGACTTACAGAACGTGCAATACAAATTTGTGGGTGTTTGAACATATTTTTGCATGTAGTAGCATTCACCAGGGCGATGTCTATTTCTACACACCTTGCACCATGGTAAGGTAACTTGCTTTAAAGGAATCGGGGCTCTAGATGCCAAATACTCACGAAATAGGGGACAATGCTCCTTGTCATGGCCTTCTGATTTGCATCTAATGCACCATATATCTTCTCTTTTATCTTTTCCCTTGTCTTTCTTCATATCTTTGACCTGCAGAGATAAACTAGTTAGTTGACTCAAGATTTGACTCATACCTGAGCTGGATTCTCTCATAGGGGATGATTCTAACTTCATGGCGATCTCCAGCGCCTCCACCTACGAAGAAATCTTCTGTTGCATCAGAGGAACTGTGATGTGCGGTAAGAGGGCAACAATGAACCCCTCGTTCTTCTCGTCTGGGATCTGAAAACCCAAATGGCCTGTCAAGGTCTTAAATCTTTGATCAAACTCCCACACAGGTTCAATTATTCTCTTCTTGATTTCTTTTAGTTCTGTAATGCACTGCGACTCTAACTTAGGTTTCTTGAATTCGACAATTAGTGCAGTCTTAATGGAATTCAACGGTTTAGGTGCATCTCCTTGGACAAATTTCATGTACCCGCTCAGCGCACGATCTCTCAGGTTAGTACTAAACTGAGCTCGTTTAACAGCTTCATCGGTGATATTTTTAATACTCCACACAATTTCACATAGAAACTAGTGCTGATCAGGATCTTACGACCCATCTCCTCTGAAGGTCGGTAACCTCATACCATCTGCCATAGATCTTCCTAGCTTTCCTGACTGAAAATGTGGTGGATTGCTAGTGACAATGCTCTGAGTGCTCTAGTGACTCGGATTACTTTGGTTGCTTAATGCTGCTGAAACAACAGGAGGAATAATAGTACTCACTTCAACAGTCGACGTGGTTCCTGAAGTTTTTGGCTCTTCCCAGTAAGGTTCTTCAGATCCTTCCTCTTCCATAGCAGATTCTGAATGCTCTTTGTCTGTCAGATGTGCCTCTTCTCCACTGTGGAAACCCTCATCCCCGTAGTTCTTCTTAAACATGTTTGCAAGAGGAACTTCTCTGAACACTCTTCCACTGCGCGTATGTCCATCCTCTGTGTCACTGTCGCAATCTAAGTTCTTGAACATTAGCCTTTTCCAATCCGGCCAACTATTGTACCGTTAAGATGTTCTTCTCATGCAATAACATCTTGATCTTCAACTTTAAAAAGTGCAAATTTTTTCCTCTAGGTCCCTTAAAGAAGTACCTCTGGGCTTCGTTATATGAATCTACTCTGTCAACAACAAACTCGGTGACGTACCCTCCAATGGTGCTATCAAACAAGTGATCTACTACTCTTGACATGACRTTATCAACTCTCTTGATCTTYTYGATCAACGCCGACGTCCAAACCACAAGGGTTCTAGATCTGATCTCAAATTGGGTATCTGCTAACCTAGCTAGCCACTCATATAGCTCCTGATGGATTCCTCTAAATAAAATCTCATGTATATCAGTAAAGATATATCTTCCCAACCAATCCTCTATACTAAGATTAGAGTTTTTGTTCTGGGCTTCAACGAAGTCCTTTTCTTGATCTTCTATCCACTTCTGAATCTTTGTCTTCGATGGAAACCAACTTGACATTTCCTCAAGAAGATTCTTTTCTTGACAATGGAACCATTTGTTGGCATAGGGGCAGATACAGGGTTAAGCTCCAAGAGCGCACCAACAAGCCTAACTACTAGCCCTTTCGGAAACACCTGCGAGGCAGACGCAGTCTCACATGAAGTAGCTATGGGGGGTTGTAGGACACAATTGTCTACAACCAAGGGAATACAAAGTGGATCCGGTACACGAACAACACAACATCTAGATCTCGATTGCCAACTTAGATCTACTTCGCACAACTATCTATCGGATCTAACACAATATTGCAATAACAATATATCTATAAACAAGAGAACACAACATCAATCACACACAACACAAAGATGTAAGTGGTTCACCCTCTCCCTAGGGATACGTCCACATAATTGTGCTTTATAATATATTAAGATGAAAGCATACAGTTCTTATCTGCGTTCTTAGCTAACAAATCTTCTCCCTTGCTCTCTGTTTTACCTCCCTGTGCACCCAGCTGCAGGGTGATCTTCATATCGAGATGAAGATCTTACAACACATACTTCCCTCACTCCTCGATGCTTCTCTCTCTCACTACAAGAGTCACTCACAAAAATAACGAACTTGGAACGAACAATAACAACAACAACAATGACAACAACCCATCCCAGGTCCTCTTGACCTTTATTTATACATTACAATAGCTCACCGACAACCTTAGGCCAAAACCTAAGTGTCAAAAGCCTAGATACCAAAACCCTAGGTGTCTAAAACCCTAGGTCAAACTTTACCCACGTTTTCAGGGCTTTGCTAGCCTGTCTTTCCTTCCTTTTCGCGCGGTGCTCCAAAGCATCCAATGATGGCTTTTTCTGCTTGCTGAGTTGTCCACAATCTGTCTTCCTTGCTGATCTGTCATCCTTGATCTCCTCGTCCAATGAATTTCTTTCTCTTACTTTGCTCCGTCTTTTCTGCCCTTCTGCTCACTTCGACCCAATATTAGTCACCGTGTCTTCCACGCAGTTCACATTCCGTCTTTTTTGCTTTACTCTTTGCTTACTTCCATATCCAAGGGCCAACATATACAAACTATTAGGTGTTGAAAATGTGTCTCTTCACTAGGCACGGGCAACTTGTCTTCTTAGTGGTTAAAACCACTTTAATTAGCCTAGGGCCCGACTTCTTTATTTGCATAATATATTTAGGGTTTGAACAATCCACAAAAGGGGATTTGGTCAATTACAATTTCTGACTTGATCAATTCAAAAAAGGGGATTTATCTAATGAATAATAACTCAATAATAGACACAATACTCTTTGCAGTTACAATATTTCAACACTCCCCCTTAACAAGAAGGGTATTCTACAACATCATCAGGAGAGAGAGAGGGCAACAACATCAACAACATCTGGAACACTGTCTGGCATATCTATAAATCATTGGAAGTTTTTCTCATCATCAATATCATCATCCACAGTAGGGATATGGAATGTCACCATCATCATCATCTGCATCAACATGGATTAGTATAACACTAATACATCATCATCATCAATAACAACACAAGGCTGATACAACATGAACAACAACAACATCACAACACGAAGGCTGGACCATTATCAACAACAATAACATCACAACACGAAGGTTGGAGCATCATCATCAACAACAACATCACAGAATGAAGGTTGGAGCATCATCACAACACGAAGGCTGGAGCATCATCAACATCAACACTAGGATAGAAATATTCAGCACGAAGCTGACAACTCAACAACATCAGCACGAAGTTGGCATCTCAACAACATCAACATGAAGTTGGAAATATTCAGCATGAAGATGACATCTCAACAACATCAACACGAAGCTGGAAATATTCAGCACTAGGCTGGCAATAACACTACTGCCCCTTTCGAGGGAGGTCCTGTCAGACTACACCAAGATTATCTCGAAAGTGCTCAAACTTTACACGAGATAGAGGCTTGGTCAACACATCTGCAACCTGTTCATCCGTGCTAACATACTAGAGCTTTATGGCTCCTCTTTGCACCATATCACAGATGTAATGATATCTAATCTCTATGTGTTTTGAATTGTCATGGAACACATGATTCTCTGTCATCTTTATGCAAATCTGGTTAACACATAGAATCATGGTTGCTTCCATCTCCAGATTGAATAGACTTGTCAACAACTTCCAAATCCATATGGCTTCACAACTAGAGGAACATGCAACAATGTATTATGCTTATGCCGTGCTGAGAGCAATGCTTGATTGCTTCCTACTCTACCATGAAATCATGGCTGACCCTAGACTGAAACAACATCTTGAAGTGCTCTTTTTGTCAGAGACACTTCTAACCCAATCTGAATCGGTAGAACCACTCAATATGAAGTCACGATCTCCATTATAAATGAGACCACAATCTAATGTACACTTAAGGTACCTCATCACATGTTTTGTAGGAACCAAGTGAACACGTATGGGCTCTACCAGAAATTGACTCAAGCTGTTCACAACAAAACATATATCTGGCCTGGTATTCGTCAGATACATCAACGATCCAATGATCTGTCTATACAATGTATCATCAATCAATTCTGACGAAGTGTCAACCAGGAGCTTCAACTTTGTTTCGATGGGTGTATTCATGGATTTTCACTCCAACATATCAAACCTCTTCAGTATTTCAACTGCATACTTCCCTTGGTTAAGGAATATCTTCTTTGGGCTCTACCAGACCTCAAGACCTAAGAAATAGTGCATTAGGCCAAGGTATTTCATCTCAAATTCTACAACAAGCTTCTTCTTACACTCAATGATGAGCTTTTCTTCTCTAGTTAGAAATAAGTCGTCCACATACAACAACAATATAGAGGGCTCATCATTCATAACCTTGAAGTAAAGGTTAGAATCTGCTTTAGTTTTGGTAAAGCCCAAGATCGTTAGGAATTTGTCAATTCTTCCATACCAAGCTTTAGGAGCTTGCTTCAATCTGTACAAAGCCTTCTTCAACCTACAGACATGAGTCTTCTTGCCTTCAACTTCAAACCCTTGAGGTTGTTTTATATACACTTTGACGCAAAAGCCGCATCCCTCACGGTCGGACCCTGCTCTCGCCAGGACCTTCTCTAAACTCGGCCCGAAGAATCAAAGGACTCTTCCAACTCCCCCCGGGAGTTACCCACAGTATACTTCATGCGATCTCCCCTTCGCTTATCGGGAATTCGGCGTTCGCGCTATCGCGAACCCTGCGTGCACGTTCTCATGCAAATCAAATCCCCGAACCCCGAATGCCTATGGTCAACGAGTCAACACTCCCGTTCCTTTCGGGGATTTCCCTATCGGGAAATCGGAACATCCGATGTCGCGGTTCACATGTACCACGAATTCCCGAACCCCGAACTCCGATGCCACCTGTCCTCCACTCGTGCCTGGGGTCCCACACTGCCACATCCTCTTCGGGACTTCGCGGATCGCGGATCCACGATACAAGTTTCTTCGTGGTCAAAAACCCCGAAACGCTGAACGCCGAAACCCAGAAGTCCGACTTCTCAGGATCGCGCGACACTTGTCCTTATCCAGATCAACGGTTCCCGTTAAATCGGGAAATCGCCGGTCGCGATTTCAAAAGGTATAAACCTCTTGCCTTTGCAAATGCCGAATGCCGAATCCCGATCCGCAGGGATCTCACGCCACGTGTCCCTGTCCTGATCAACGGCTCCAGTTGATTCGGGAAATCGCTACTCGCGATTCCGACGTGCATGCAACTCTTGCATCGCCAAACGCCGAATGCCGAAATCCCGATATGATGGGATCTTGCGCCACCTGTCCTCCTGACGATCGACGGCTCTAGTTGATTCGAGAAATCGCTACTCGCGATTCCAAAGAGTATGAGACTCTTGCTTCGTCAAATGCCGAAGCCCGATATGTCGATACACGACGGCTCTTGGTTCCTCCTGCGCCTCCGGTTTAACACCCGCGCAGCTTCTCCATGATCCAACGATCCTCGGGATTTCGTGATTCTCCTCCGCTTATCCGGTCCGTTGATTCTCCGTCTCGGAGAATTCTCCCGCTCAAAAGCTTCTCTCGGTTCGAGCTCCTCCTGGGTCTGTTCCCACTGTAAAAAGAAGGAACTATCCCTCCTGAGATTCCTGTGCTTTCCTCCCAGACTTGGAATAATTCTTTGTCTCAAAGGCTTGGGCCTTTGCGTTTCTTCTCCTCTGCAAACCCTCAACTTGAGTCTCGTTGATACGCGTAAAAGCGCTTCCCTTCCTGAACTTCTGTCCCTTGAACCCTCAATGGATTCCTTGACTCTTGTGCTCCTGCAGAGTCTCTACACACACACGGTGCTATCTCTCCTGAGCTTCAGTGAATACTCAGACCCCTTGGGGAAATTTTTTCTTCCTTCTCCCTCTGATGGAGAATATGGATGCCTCTTGCTATCCTTCTACTCAAGCGACCTTCTCGCTGAGTCTTCTGGGTATCCAGTACTCCAGTGAAATCTCCCTCAGTGGATGCTTCCTTCAGCTTCAGAACTCAAAGAGTTGCCTTCACCTTGTGTCTGCCTACAACCTTCCTCAACACCCTCCTGGCGGAGTCTCTTCTTCCACAGAACATTCAGTAGTTCTGGGTTCCTATGCACCTTTTGCACCTGCTCAATGCCCTCCTGGCAGAGCCCCTCGGGATCCCCAGTAATTCTGGTATTTCCTTAAGAACTCATAGCAGATTTCTTTCTCTCTGTGCACTACTGTACATGCACTCAATGCCCACTTGGCAGAGATTCTCACAGAATCCACAGTGATTCTGTTAGCAACTGTGTCTCAACTACACAGCCTTGCCTCTTGAGGTGTTCAGCAACCTCAAAGGTCTTCTTCCTGAGTTGTTGACTTCAGTCTGTGTCTCAGCACGTCTCTGTCTGACTCCTCACGAGTTCAGAAGTGCATCCTCCTGTGCACTGGTAATCAGAGTCTCAACACTCTGCCACGCCCTCAGGGCATGAAACCTAAAAGACCTCTCAAACCTGAAATCAAACAAACTCCCTGTAATGGGATGATAACAACACACACATATAGCATATAATAAACACTCACAGACATGCATATAGTGACAGAACATGTGCAGGAAAACTGCTGTTTGTATTAAATAATGGCAAATGCCTGAATTTTTACAATGGTGTTCCTGAGCTCTCCTTGGCTCTTCAACTCAACCATTCTATATCTAAAAATGAGATCTCAGATCTCTTTTACCTGAGGTGCTCTCAGTGCTTCCCTCCAGGATTTACCTACCCTAATTAATTTACAATCAATGGCTGTCTAGTCTGCTATTCAGAACTAGATCTCAGCCGATCTATAATAAAGGCCGATCCTATCTAATGCCTGCGCAAAGGCATGGCTTTCCTGGCTCAACATCCTAATCACATTAAATTACATTCAATACAAATTCAAAATGAGGCTGCGCCTCCTTTTCAGCACATGAATGAGTGTGCGCTGACGTGGTTGACTGGTTGGCATGGAGAGATGCTCCTGCATTATACTCCATAGCTGCAAAAATCATGAGCTCCTGCTCATGAGCTTCCCCTGAAGCTTGCTGGAGTCCACCTGGGTCTCAAAC
>JASDQU010100899.1:96738-110013 GCA_032191745.1 Picea mariana
TTCACTTATTCCAATGCTTATTTGGAATTCTTTTTGTTATCGTTAATGGATTTTAAATTGGTTTCAGGTCTACGTCACTGCTTTAAATTTATTGAGTCGCTGCTTTGTATTTATTTATATTTACTAATTTATGTCAGTGATTTAAATTTCACTAACAAAATGCTCCTTCGGAAATGTTGAGCCACTATTGTCTACCTGCCACCGCCTCACTGTTGCCTCTTGCTGGCGGTAAATTTTGGCAATATTGTCTACTATATTTATCCAGTTCCACTGCCATCATCAACTATTCGGGTGCTTTTCCTCTACATTGTATGTTTCATATTTTCCTTACATATTTGGAATTGAATTCCAAGACCATCATATTGTCCAGATACAAATTCATTCATCATTGTTTCGCTGGCGGTTCAAATTTGTTCCACCATTAATCATCATTCATCATACAATTATCATCACTGGTTCATCAGTTGTTCACTAGGGATTCAAATAGTGCACCTGCAATTTTATTCCACCTTTAATCGTCAGTAATACCGATAACTTTCATTCCTATTTACTGTGTGCAAGTAGGAAATTGAAATTTTTTGATTCGCTAATTTTCATTCATATCCACTGTTGCTAATTTTCATTCCTATTCACTGTTTGCAAGTAGGAAATTGATTTTCAATTCCTATTTACTATTTGGTAGTAGGAAATTGATTTCGTACTAGCAAAAGATCTCTACATTGACAAAAAAATTCATTCCAAGTTTGCAAACTAACAACAAATTCAATTCTTTACACTTTGTATTTACTTTGTAAATTGCAAATACAGGTCCAAAGTTGTGACTGGGTGAATTGCATACCTTTTTTCTTCTGACTCGGGGAATTTTTATGGATTTCCACTAGACACTAACTATCCTTCTCTGCAGACGCAATGCACTGACCCTTCTACCGCCATAGTTACCTAATCTCCACAGCTACCTAATCTCTTAGCGCTAAGCATACCGCCAAGTTTCCTTGGGGTACCACATCTTATGCGAACTATCTTATGTGTTCTTTTCCTTTTTTCACAGGTGAGGTTGAAAGAGTTGTATGTTGGGTTCCATTCTTGCTATAGTCAATCACGAGTGTCAAGGGGATGAGGCCGATTGTAAGTCCTGAGCGAAATTGGTAGAGTAGTTATCCTTCAAACTTGGCACCCAAGCTGAAGGAAGTCTATTCTATTTGGTGCAGCCTATTGTGGCGTTTTTTTAACAACTTCTGTGCAATTTGGGTAGTGTCCTCCCCATCTCCTCTCGATTCCACGGAATTGTTTCATTTATTACACACATGGAGGCTCTGATATGGTAGAAATGGAGTTGCTTGGGAAGAGGAAAATTGGGTACCTGTCCTCTTTGAAAGGCAACAACGGGCTTTGGTAGGATTGTATTATGTGAATTATTCCCCTTTGTGTGTGCCTGATGCAATTTCCCTCGTGAGCATGAGCCCTTGATGACTTAAAATCCATCTAAGTCGGCTTGCTATCTATGAACTCCACCTCACTATCTGGTTCTGTCACTGCATTATGCACTATCTCCCATTCGGTTAACCTAGCCAAGTAAGTGTCAGTGAGAAAATTTTGTTTTGCTATAGAAAGGAGACTAACCTGTTGATTTTTCATTTTTCCACTAAAAGAAAAATAGAGGATCTAGAATTTTACATCCAAGAATGTTCAATTTCTCCACAATTCGGCAAATTGGATCAATAACACTCATTCGCTCATTGCAGTTTTGGTTTGTATCTGTCTTCCAGGCGTGCGTTACAAGTTTAAAACCTCTTTTTCATGTTTGGCAGAGTAGCCCCTCAAACCTGGTGCCTAAGCTGAAGGAAGTCTGCTCTATGTTGTGTACCCCCTTGGAGCCTGTTTCTTAATGCACTTCCAACCAAATAAAAACAATGTGCTCTCTCTGCAGGTTGGGTAGTTTTCTCCCTGTCACCTCTCTATTCCCATTGAGTCATTTTATGTTTTACACAAATAGAGGTTCCTGATACAACAAATGAATAGATTCTTTTGGGAAGAGGAAACTTGGGTACTTGTCATCTGTAGAAGCTAATGGAAGACTTTTATTGGATTACACTATGTGATCTGGCCTAGTTTATTGAGTTTTCCTTGGTCACTAGGGATATAGAAGGTTTCCCTTTGTGTGTCCCTAAAGCAAATTTGCCTTGTTGAGCTTGAACTCTGGCTCTCTTTGAATCAATCTAAGGCATCACTTTTTGTGTATGAGCTCGGCCTTGGTATCTATTGCTATATGAGTTTGTGTTGGCATCACATGATGCACAGTCTCTTATATGGTCAATCTAGCTAAATTTCGAGCAGAAATTTTGTTGTGTCAAATAAGAGAGTTCGGCATAATGGATTTTATTTCTTCTGATAATATAGGGTTTTGTTACGGTCCATTCTAGTATCCTTAATTAGTCTATGATTTGCTAGATTAGATTAGTAACACTCCTCTGAGTTTTCAGTTTGTATATGTTTTAACTCTTTTCGGTCGTGAATCATGAGTTCAAAATCTTTTGTCGTGGTAATCTTATGTCGATATTCCCAATAGATTAGCTATGTAGGGAAAGATAGACAATAATAGAAAACTGATCACTTCAAGCATGAAAAGAAACACCCTCAATCACGGAGATAAAATCTATTAGAATAGAGCAACTGAGATCTCCTACTAATGTTATCTTTATTAAATGAACTCTCAATATTTCTCTGCCTCCTACAAAGAATACAATCCAACCCATAAAATGGAGACATCTCCTCCTTTTATCCACTGATCCGCTAAAACTACCTATCCTTAGAACACACAAATCATGCCTATTTTTATGCTACCACCAAGAATATTCAATAAAAGGTATGCCCCCTACAGTACCTTTTGTAGCTCGCGAAGGTAAGACTCATTATTTCATTTTTTCTTTCACTTTGTTATGTTTTTTGGGTGTTTCCGTGCCCAATGCCAGTAGACATTGATTTTAGTTTCATTTGTCCCTACTATCTGGCACGTCTGAGGGATTCTGAGCTCGGTCTCTGATGTTAACCTCACCTTTGCATTTTTTGTCAGTGCCCCACAAGACTTATACTTTCATCAAATTTCAACTGCCAAAAAGTGGTCATGAGTTTCCTATGTCTCGCCCTTTCCAAAAGTTATCATTGATGCTATAGCAAATCTGTTATACTAGACCATCTAACCGGTTTCTGATCCTACTTGTGACTTTTCCAGAATCAAGAAGAATCTTGCGTGAATAAGTTGGGCGTTTCATGGATAAGTTTATCATAAACTTTCTTCTTTGGATGGCTTGCAACTCCTTTTTGTTATGTTAGGCATATGTGGTTGGTTTGAGCAGCAGGAATACCTACACCAGGCCTCTAGATGTAAAACTATTTTCTGGGCTTTAAATAGGAAAACATGCAAGACAAAGATATGCCAACAAATTGATGGTTGGGGGAGAAGATATTTATTTGAGGAAAATTATTACACAATGATGCAGAGCTCTAGAAGGAACAGAACTCTGCAATGTTTCTTGCGTACTCACTTGAAAAACTAATATTCATGGGTTTGGTGGTCTTTACACAGGAGAAAGGAGGAGCATTAATTTTGAACTTTGGCATGCCTGTGTGAGACCTCTTGTCTCATTGCCACCAGTGGGTAGACTGGTGGTATATTTTCCACAAGGCCACAGTGAACAGGTAAGTACTTTTTATATTTTCTGTTGTCAACTAGTCTCAATGATTGTACCTTTGGTTGATCTGATGTTTATTTAGAGAAAGAGGAAAAAAACAGGCACACATTCTTTCTTCAAAAACAGATAGATAGAGAGATAGATTTTATTATAACTGTCCACGAGACCATGTGGCCATATGAGACAAAACAATTACATTATGTGMAACATTTTCMAAAATATTAAAGAAAAACATTACAATAAACAAAGATAGGGTTGTAATRGGGGGAACCGAATCATGGTCCCRGTCTAATCATTTGGCTCCAATCTCCTTTGTTCATGGCTRGCTMCCCCATTGACTCTTTTTTCAAMAGCCTCCTTKTCCACATCATTTCTCAACCAACCATTTCAATATGCAAGTTTGATCTCTCCCTAATTTGTGACTATTGTACAGAACATCTTTTTAAAAATGTTGCTTGGTTCTCCTTATTTCCACATATCTAGCATAACCTTTCATCTCATGCCTCCTTGAGTTGTTCCCATCTTCCCGTTTCATATCTCAATCTGTGGGAGATGGTTCTTAGCTATACTATTGCCTGCTTTTCATGTCATGGGATGTTAAGTTTAAGGTAATTTTTCACATTGATTTTCTCGTTTGCGTTGAAGTTGTCTATGTAGTATTGTTGTTATCTTTTGATATTTCACCAAATCAATTTCCTACTACGAAATAGTAAATAGGAATTGAAAATCAATTTCCTACTTGCAAACAGTAAATAGGAATGAAAAATAGTGAATCCAAAAATTTCAATTTCCTACTTGCACACTGTAAAATATTTCACCAAATTAATTTCTGGTGCAACCGCTCTACGCTCCCTGGAGAACGATCGCTTCCACCAGGACCTTCTCGTCTCTCGTCCCGAAGAGCTCCAAATACTCTTCTATCTTCCTCTTGGAAGATCTGTACCCCACAGGTTCTACCTTCGCGTGAATCCTACTTCTCCCTTTCGGAAGGTCGGAATTTCGTGACTCGCGACTCTCAGTCTTCGAGTCTTCAACCTTCGACAACTGATGTGCCAAGGCACCGAAGTCACAACCTTTCTCTCTCGTTCCTTCGCCTCTCGCGAGTTCAAATCACTTCTGTCTCGACTCCCAAGACTTGAGTCGACGATAGCTAGAGTATCGCTTCCTCGTCTCCTCGCGACCTCGCGACTCGAGAGACCAATCGTTTGATCCTTCAACTCCCGAGACCCGATGTCCCGAGATCACCTGCCACATCACCGACTATGGCCCACACTACACACGAAACCATCGATATTTCATTTCTCGCGATATCACGCTCTTCATAGCCAATTTTCTTATCACTTCCACGTGAAACGTCGATATGCTGACTCACAGATAGAATCACGCTATCCTTGATTTCTTTTACGCAAAGTAGGAGTCTTACCTTATGAACTCTCGATGCGTCGACCCACGAATAGAACCAATGTCCCTCGTAACCCCGATCGACGGCCTCTGTTCAAATGAGCTTTGAACTTCCTTCTGACTGCACTGTAGATTTTACGTCCACACTCCTTCTTGCGCAATCCTCAAACAAGAAGTATCTCCCTCCATAAACCTGCTCACCAACCTACGAATCCTCCGTGCACCTGCTCGCGCAGCTTTCTCCCCACTGCTGCCTTCCCACAAATTTTGAAGGCTTATCCCTCCTAAGCTTTGACGACTTCAATTCCCTCAGGAAGAAGTTCTTACACGCACTCCTTGCGGCGACTCTTCAACCTCACTAATTGTTGAAGTCTTCACGACTCTGCGCACACCCGCAGCAGCAGTCTTTCAATTTCTTTGCTCAGAATCGCAACTCAGAGACTTCTTCTAGCCTGCCCACACCTTGCATGGCTCTGGTGCAGATCTTGCACTCTCGAGAACTTAGAACAAAATCTTCCTCCACTTGAACCCTGCAGTCACGCACTCCTTGCGGACAAATTCAACTGCACTCCTTGCAGGAATTCTCTGGTCCAGAATAGAGAAACAATTGAAACTAACTCTCTTCTTCTCACAGACTTCAATTCAACCATGAAATCACATACACAGCATATAAAAGACAATATATGACGAGAATCAAACATTCATAAGCATAATATCAACAATACATAGAGAATAACACAGCCATGGAATTGAATCAAAGTTTTCCCTTATTAATTCAATATCTGTACATGGAGATTCTTTAAACGCTTCTCTACGTGCTCCTCTCTTCTGCTTCAATGAATGATAATAATAAAATGTACAAAGGAGGGTGCCTGTATTCCATTTGCCCTCTCGAATTCTACAACTATCAAATCTACAATTAATTCCTATCTAACAGCATTAAATTTATTAAATGCCTTCCTATATACTAAGGACAAGAGCTTAAAGGCTCAAGGTCCCTTTTACAATACAAGTGCGCTGCTTTATGAATGCCTTCATTAAAGAGTGGCGCAACAATCCCAAAGTAATTCAAAATGTATGCTGGCGCTATCCAGCTATCCTTTCTACTTTCACATAGGCCCGCTTGATGAGTGAGCGATGCTCCTGCATCATACTCCTTGATTTGAAAGTTTTCATGGGCTCCTATCCATGAGCTCCTGCACTGTGTGCCCATGCTTTTGGATAACTACTTTTGTCTCCCATCTGGCATCCTCCACTGGGTGATTCTTCCATTTCACCAGATATTCAAAGTACTGTTTTCGCCTGGTTTTTCTTCCCACGTACTTGCCCAATATGCACTCCATCTGTGGATTTTCTGTAGCTGGTAATTGCTTCTGCCACTGGATCACTGGTTCCTCATCTTCAGCATCTGCTTCTCCAACCCTATATGGGTATAAATCCAAAACATTAAAAATCAGAGATATCCCAATGCCATCCAGAAACTCAAGCTCGTATGCATTCTCTCTGAATTTCTTGAGGACTCTTCATGGCCCAATTTTCTTCATCTTTAGCTTGTTATATGCCCCCCTCGGGAACCTTTCTTTCCTTAGATGCGCTAGAACTAACTCACCAACTTCGAACTGAAGTTGTCTCCGATGCTGATCTGCCCTGCGCTTATACTCCTGATTTGATTTCATCAGCCGCTGCTTCACTTGACTGTGAAGTTCCTGCATCACCTCAGTGAACTCTTCAGCGCTAGCACTACTAGTTTCAGTCTATTCTGACTCCCTAAGCTCAGACACTCCCCTCGACTGTGTCCCATATAAAGTCTGGAATGGACTTTTGCCTGTACTCCGATTCACCAAATCGTTGTACGCAAACTCTGCCTGTGGTAGTATCTGGTCCCAACTGCTGTGGTGTTCTGTCACCAAGCTTCTTAGCAAGTCTCCTAGACTTCGATTGACCACTTCTATTTGGCCGTCTGTCTGTGGATGATATGCTGAACTAAACGCCAAATTAGTTCCCATCTTTTTCCATAGCTTCCTCCAAAAATGACCTATGAATTTTGTGTCTCTGTCCGAGACTATGCTTCTCGGCAATCCATGTAGTATGACGATTTCTTTGAAAAACAAATTCGCGATGTGTGTCACATCGCTGGTCTTCTGACATGGAATGAAATGTGCCATCTTCGAAAACCTGTCCACCACCACAAAGATGGAATCAACCCCTCTTTGCGTCCTCGGTAAACCCAATACAAAATCCATGCTTATGGCCTCCCATGGCCTCTCAGGTATGGGTAATGGTTGATAAAAACCCGTGTTCTTCTTCCAACCCTTCGAATGCTGACAAATCTTGCATTGGTCAAAAAATTGTTTAACATCGGCTCGCATGCCCTGCCAAAAATACGATTCACTCAGCTTGGAAAATGTTTTATCATGTCCAAAATGACCTGCTAATCCCCCACTATGTTTCTCCTTCACTAAATTCTCCCACATGGAGCAATTCGGAATACATAGTTGATTGCCTCTAAACAGCAATCCCTCCTAGATCATGAAATCTATCCATGGGCTTCGGTCCCTGAGAAATGGATTCTCAGCTACTTCATATGCTTCAGCAAAATCTGTATCACCTGCATACATATCTTTCATATTCTCAAAACCCAATGTCTTGACTCTGAACTCCTGCAATAGTAAACATTTTCTTCTCAAAGCATCAACCACTTTGTTAGCAGTTCCTAAAATACGTTTGATCACAAACATGAAATTCTGCATATACTCTACCCATTTTGCATGCTTCTGATTCAACGTATCCTGTTGACTCACAAACTGCAATGCATGATTCTCACTGTACATAACAATTTCCTTGGGTATCAAGTAATGCCTCCACTTCTTTAATGCCTGTATGATGGCATAAAACTCCTTATCATATGTGGAGTATTTCAGCTTTGCATCATCCAACTTCTCGCTGAAATAGGCAACTGGCCTGTCCTCCTGACTCAAGACCACTCCTACAACATATCCTCTGGCATCACATTTCACCTGAAATGTCTTCCAAAAGTCAGGCAACACCAGAATTGGTTGCTCTGTGATCTTCTGCTTCAACAAATTGAAGCTCCTTTCAGCCTCTACTGTCCAATGAAAAACTTTATGTCGTTTTTTCACTGTGTCCATCATCGTTGCACTAATCCCATTGAAATTCCTAATGAATCTCCTGTAGAAACTAGCCAAACCATGGAAACTCCTCACCTCAAAAACATTCCTGGGTGATGGCCAATTCTTGATCACTTCCATCTTTTCAGGATCCATTTTCAACTCATTTGCTAATATGACAAAACCCAAATAAATGAGCTATGTCTTCATGAAGGAGCACTTCTTCATGTTAATTAATAGCTTCTCCTATTGTAGCCTCCTCATTACAATGGCCAAATGTTTCAAATGTTCAGCCTTCGTCTTGCTGAAAATCAATATGTCGTCTAGATATATGACAACAAATTTCCCGATGAATTCCCTCAGGACTTCATTCATCAGTCTCATGAATGTGCTCGGTGCATTCGTCAAGCCAAACGACATGACCAACCATTCGTACAAACCCTCATTTGTCTTGAACATTTTTTTCCATTCATCGCCCTCTCTCATGCGAATCTGGTGATATCCGCTCTTCAGATCAATCTTTGAAAAGTAATTTGCCCCACTCAGGCAATCCATTAGATCATCCATCCTTGGCAGTGGGAATCTGTACCTGATGGTAATCTTATTTATCGCTCTGGAGTCTGTACACATCCTCCAGCCTCCATCCTTCTTCAGACTTAGTACTGTTGGAAAAACACACGGGCTAAGACTCTCTCTGACCAGTCCTTTATCCAGTAGATCTTGTACCTACATTTTGACCTCCTTATTCTCCTGCGGCATCAATCTGTACGCAACCTTGTTCGGTAAACTTGCTCCAGGTATGAGGTCTATGTGGTGACTCACACTCCTCATTGGTGGAAATGAATGAGGTAGTTCATCAACGATGATATCAATGAACTCTCCCAGCAGTTCTTGAACCTTGTCTGGCAAGTCATCCACCCTTGTGCTAGTCAGGAAAATTCTCGGTTTCTTGACCACGAAGAATTGTGGATCTTCATTCTTCTCCATCTCTGTGAGAAGCTCTTTCCCACTCATGAGAAGTATGGTACTCCTTACTTCTGGATTCACTTCTTTATCCTTTATCGGAAGCAATTTATGGATTCTCCCATCTTTTTCTAGTGTATATGTGTTCATTCTCCCATCATGAACAAAATTTCTATCATACTACCATGGCCTCCCCAATAATACATGATAGACATCCATGGGGATGACATCACACAGGACTCTATCCTTATATTCACCCATTTTAAAATCAACCAAGCATTGTTTCGTAACACTTAATTGGTGTCCTTTCTGCAGCCATGATACCTTGTAGGGATTCGGGTGATCAGTTGTCTCCATCTCTAGCTTTTCCACCATCTCAGTCGAAACGAGATTATCGGTGCTTCCGCTGTCCACTATGACCTTGCATTTCCAGCCCTTGGCCTTGCATGTAGTCCTAAACAGTCTAGTCCTCTGAGCGGTGTCCTCCACCTCCTTCTCGGGTGTTAAGAGAACCTTGTGTACCGTCAGTGACTTCCCACTTCCGGTATCTTCATCCTCCACATCACGTCTCTGCGCTTCAGTGATATGAGCTTCTTCTCCGGCTTGTTTCTTCTCTGGACACTCAAATGATTTGTGCCCATTCTTTCCACATGTAAAACATGTGATCACTCCTCCTCTTCCTCTACCTCGACCCCTCATACGAGGAAGAGTGTTTGCATCAGCATATTCTCCACGCTGATCAATCTACTGTCTCCTCGGCTCAGCATATTGCTACATCTGCTGTGAGGTTCCACCTCTCTCAACCTTACCCTGAGGTTTTTTCCATTCCTCCTTGGGCTTCGGAGTTCTTTCTTGGGTAACTGCCTTGCCTCTGGGCTGACTCCTGCCTCGCCCTCGCTGACCTTGCTTACGGCTCCGCTTCTCTTCAGATTTCATATCCATCTGGTACACATCCTCAACTGTTTGGATGGTAACCATGCTCAATTCGTTCTGAATGTCATATCTCAGACCATTCAGATACCTTGCCACCTTTTCATCATCGCTCTCCCAATGACCTGCTCAAATATTGAGCTTGTAAAACTCCTCGGTGTACTCTTTCACCATCATCAACTTCTGTCTCATGTTCTACATTCGCCTGAACAGTGTGATCTGATAATCCCTGGGGATGAACTTCGCCTTCATCTTCACGATCATCCGATCCCATCTATTGATTTTATGTTTGCCTTTGGAATGTCTATCTGCCTGTAGCTCGTCCCACCATAACGCTGCATGTCCTTTCAATTTTGTAACAGCATGTCTTACCTCTTTATCCTCTTCGATATCCTCATAATCGAAGTAGGTGTCAAGTGCTCGGATCTAATCCAGCAACTCTTTTGCATTCAAAATTCCCTCATAAGTTGGGATGTCCATCTTCGTCTTCAAACTCATCCTGGCGATAGCTTTTATCAATCGCTTAGTTGATGCATCCTCTGCTGTGACCCCTTCATTGTGTCCAACTTCTTCTTCCACTTCGGAATCACTGAACTCACGAGCGCCGACTCTGCATCTCTGCGCTGTCTCCATCTCCTCAAGCCATGCTCTCAGATCTCTCATATGTCGCTCCATCTCTACATTCCCTGCTGGTCTACCTCTTCTTCTCACCTCTCTGTCTTTGGGATCTGGTGATTGCCTTTCTCTTCTGGGCGGCATGATGTCTTCTCTTCTCTGCTATTGAAAGCAAAGACTTCCCGCTCTAATACCACTTGGTGCAACCTCTCTACGCTCCCTGGAGAATGATCGCTTCCACCAGGACCTTCTCGTCTCTCGTCCCGAAGAGCTCCAAATACTCTTCTATATTTCTCTCGGAATATCTGTACCCCACAGGTTCTACCTTCGTGTGAATCCTACTTCTCCCTTTCGGAAGGTCAGAATTTTGCGACTCGCAACTCTCAGTCTTCGAGTCTTCAACCTCCGACAACCGATGTTCTGAGGCACCGAAGTCGTGACCTCGTTCTCTTGTGCCTTCACCTCTCGCGAGTTCAAATCACTTCCGTCTCGACTCCCGAGACCCGAGTCACCGATACTCGGAGTATCGCTTCCTCGTCTCCTCGCGACCTCGCAACTCGTGAGACCAATCGTTTGATCCTTCAACTCCTGAGACCCAATGTCCTGAGATCACCTGCCACGTCACCGACTATGGCCCACACTACACATGAAACCATCAGGATTTCATTTCTCGGGATCTTGCGCTCTTCACAGCCAATTTTCTTATCGCTTCCACGCGAAAAGATGATATGCCGACTCACAGATAGAATCAGGCTATCCTTGATTTCTTTTACGCAAAGTAGGAGTCTTACCTTACGAACTCCTGATGCGTCGACCCATGAATAGAACCAATGTCCCTCGTAACCCCGATCGACAGCTTTTGTTCAAATGAGCTTTGAACTTCCTTCTGCCTGCACTGTAGATTTTACGTCCACAATCCTTCTTGCGCAATCCTCGAACAAGAAGTATCTCCCTCCATAAACTAGCTCGCCAACCTACGAATCCTCCGTGCACCTGCTCGCGCAGCTTTCTCCCCGCTGCTGCCTTCCCACAAACTTTGAAGGCTTATCCCTCCTGAGCTTTTACGACTTCAATTCCCTCAGAAAGAAGTTCTTACACGCACTCTTTGTGGCGACTCTTCAACCTCACTAAGTGTTGAAGTCTTCATGACTCTGCGCACACCCGCAGCAACAGTCTTTCAATTTCTTTTCTCAAAATCGCAACTCTGAGACCTCTTCTAGCCTGCGCACACCTTGCATGGCTTTAGTGCGGATCTTGCACTCTCAAGAACTTAGAACAAAAGATTCCTCCAATTGAACCCTACAGTCACGCACTCCTTGCGAACAAATTCAACTACACTCCTTGCAGGAATTCTCTGGTCCAGAATAGATAAACAATTGAAACTAACTCTCTTCTTCTCACAGACTTCAATTCAACCATGAAATCACATACACAGCATATAAAAGCCAATATATGACGAGAAGAAAACATTCATAAGCATAATATCAACAATACATAGAGAATAACATAGCCATGGAATTGAATCAAATCTTTCCCTTATTAATTCAATATCTGTACATGGAGGTTCTTCAAACACTTCTCTACGTGCTCCTCTCTTCTGCTTCAATGAATGATAATAATACAATGTACAAAGGAGGGTGCCTATATTCCGTTTGCCCTCTCAAATTCTACAACTATCAAATCTACAATTAATTCCTATCTAACAACATTAAATTTATTAAATGCCTTCCTATCTACTAAGGACGAGAGATTAAAGGCTCAAGGTCCCCTTTACAATACAAGTGCGCTTCTTTATGAATGCCTTCATTAAAGAGTGGCGCAACAATCCCAAAGTAATTCAAAATGTATGTTGGCACTGTTTAGTTGTCCTTTCTGCTTTCGCACTGGCCTGCTTGATGAGTGAGCGATGCTCCTGCATCAATTTCCTACTACCAAATAGTAAATAGGAATCGAAAATCAATTTCCTACTTGCAAACAGTGAATAGGAATGAAAATTAACGAATCCAAAAATTTCAATTTCCTACTTGCACACAGTAAATAGGAATGAAAGTTACCAGTCTTACTGACGATATTATATCCATCCATTATATGGACTTGGTTTTTTCTAAGAGGCCTCCGTAGTTAATTTTTCCTCTTTAGGTTTTTGTCGGTCTTTCCCATATTACTGACTCCTTTTGCTCATCTTTCCTATGTCTTTGTCTCTTTCTTTTGCGGATCGCTTATATTATATATAATCATCAGCTTTGTATCGTCATTTAAGGATGAGAAGTATAATTCCCAGAGCTTCATTTTATTTAGACAACAAGAAATTTTCTTCATCCACTTCTTTTTATTTTGATCCTCCCCTCCCAGAGCAAGGGGAAAGGGCATGACTAAGATCATGGCAAATTATACAATGAAAATCTAAATTATAATCATTGAGAATTTGGTTCCAACCAAAAATTGTCCATGTTTGAAATCATTTCTTCTGAAAATCCTTTACTCATCTATTTGCACGTAAACTTCAGCATAGAAGAGTGTTGTGTTACCTGGAAGAGAACCATTGCATT
>JASDQU010100899.1:123988-157899 GCA_032191745.1 Picea mariana
AAAAAAAAAAAAAAAAAATTACCTACATACCAATAATCCATGTAGAACATAAGAGTCACAATGTAAACAAAAGAGGGTCTTTTATTACTCCATTCCAATATAAGAATCTAATACGTCACACTGTACACAACTAGACTATGCACTTACCAAATCCAAGGCATGAACTCAGAACTATCTGATGGTCTCTGTTTCCTTATGCCACTTAACAAAATAGAGGCCCCTATGATGGAGGCCTAGGCTTGCACACTGCTAGGAGTAAGATCCTACATATTCGAATGGCTGACCATTTTGAATCCATAAATCACTCCAATTGTTGTAAGTCCAAAGAGGTAGGCTCTATACTATATAGTGGGGAAAAACTCTCATAGGGTTGTCTTCTTTGCCAACATAGATTCATGCATAGTTTCTAAATGGTAATTTTCTACCCATATCTTGTTCAACCTGACCACTTAATCCAGAGGGATTGGCTAGAGCTTGGGTGTCGACATTCATCTATTTAATGTAGTCTCATGGCTCTTCTATGGGTTTCTCTCACTGCTACATTAGAGTTCATAGTGTGCAGGCAGAAGATGTTATGATTATGACTTGTTCTCAGGTACTAGATGGGTAGAATGTTGAAGGTGAATCAAATCTTGAAGAACAAGATGAAGCGTAGCTTCAATAAGAAGATATTTGTATATTCATCAACAATGAACAACAATCTATCAATGATGCAGATTGCTCAAATATGTATCAAAATTGTTGAGTGAATGTGTGCCTCCTGTTCTGCATCATTTGGCTGAATTCAAAGACCATCCTTATGAATAAATTGTTGTCATAAATGATGATGAATTTTTGAACTTAAATGAAATGGAGATGCAATCTCCCACTTGGCTTAAGAGTGAAAGGCGAGATAGCATGGATGTTGAAGTGACTAAAGCTAAAGTGTGCACTGAAGGTTGCAAATAAGTTATGTCTTTTCGTTGTCGTAAATTTAATTTTGAAGAAAATGTTAATGAAGCAGGAAGAAATTTCCATGTATGCTGTCACTAGCTGACACCTATGTGACTTACTCCTCCTTTGGGCTTGGGATGACTATTAGGTCTTGATATTGATATTGTATTTTTTTTTTAAATACCTACACAAAGGTGGCAATTGTGATGTCTTTCACTCTCTTCTCGTCGCTATTGCCACGTCCAAGACGTCTCTCTTTCCACCTCCAAGATTGTTTCTCCCATAGCAACCACGTCAGAGCTAGCAACTCCTGGTTGTCGTTGTTGCCACCTGATGGACGTTGTTCTTATGACGTTCAAGAGTGTCGTTCCCATAGCAACCACATTGGAGCTAATACCTCGTCCCGTCGGTCTTGCCACCTTTAGAACATCTCTCTTGCCACCTTTGAAACATCTCTCTTGCCACATTTGAAATGTCGGTCTTGCCACCTTTAAAGCGTCTCTCTTGCCACATCTGAAATGTCTCACTTGCCATGTTTGAAACGTCGGCTTTCCATGTTTGTAACGTCTCTCTTGCCACGTTTGCAACATCTCTCTTGCCACGTTTGAAATGTCAGTATTGCCACGTTTGAAACGTTGGCCTTGCCACATTTGCAACATCTATCTTGCCACGTTTGCAACGTCTCTCTTGCCACGTTTGAAACGTCGCAATATAGACGAAAACTAGGTCATCAAAAAAAGGACGTCATGCAAAATGACATTTGAGGGGGTCCGAGGTTTGTCGGTCTTCCGAAAATAGAAAGTGGCAATTGCATCGAATGCACCATCATAATTTGACCCAAATGCAGTAGTGGTTGACCATGGCCATGGTTTCTAATGGTTGACTATGACAATGACCATGAACATGGTTAAGTTTGGTAGACATGTTGCACATATGTTTTCTTTTATGTCAAAGCGGTCATGGACATGGTCAGTTATAGTGCAATAACAAACATAAGAAGTGCGCAAAAGGATTGAAGGACCAAAGGATCAATGGCCCAGAGAAGGGCTAATGGCGAAGAATAAAACATGCAGGGTGCTTTGAACCAGTGTGACAAACAATGTAGAGGAGTGTGCTGAGATGAAACTAGTGTGACAGAATGGAATTTGATAGATTGTGTGGAAGATTGTGCAGAAGAAACTTTGCAGGGAACCTTGAGCGAGTGTAACAAATGACACGGTAGAATGTAACTAAATAAATCTTGTGTGACAAGCAACAGAGTGGAATGTGACAGGATGAACAAAGCAAGTCGGTGAGAACACTGCAGAGCAAGTGCAATGGGATGAAGGCACTCCAGGGAAAGTGCGATAGGATGAAGACTTGTGACTTGAGCTTTTGACTCCTATTCTATCTGCGCAGTAGATCCTCTATAGACCAGAATGTGAGTTGATCCATCATTCATGAAGAGATAATCTGATAAGACTATGTTTTTTTGTTGGAGATGAGATGGAGCTCATTTGCAGGAATATTTGGTCTGTTTGATTTAGTCAAAGAATGTCCAATTGTAACTAGATTTTGATCTCGTCAAGATTTTTCCACAATGTAACTATCATGAGTTCACATACTTTATTTATACAGAAGTGTAACTGAAATAAGTTTGTTTTGGTCAAAATGTGTCCACGATGTAACTATGATGCATCCACATACTTTAATTAGATAGAAGTGTAACTCACAAGAGTTTGATCTCATCAAAATATGTCCAAAATGTAATTGTTATGCCTCCACATACAGGAAGAAGAACTTAGACAAAAACATTATAATTTGGATGTGCTCTGTTTGACTAATGTGTGGATGAAAAGAGAAGAAAATGGATTTCTAATTGTTTAAAGAAATTGAACCGGAGACTTATAAGATAAATTTTTGTAGAGAAAAGTTCAGTTCTGTAAAAATATTTCTTAAACTGATTTCAGGGTGGAAGGGTGCTGGTACAAAGAGTTGAAGCTCACAGAGGATTGGTGTCCTCATTATCTATGATAGGTTGGTGCCTAAGAGGATTATTTTCCTCATTGTTTGTGATAGTTTGGTGTGTGTGAGGATTGGTGTCTTCATTTGTGAGAGGTTGGTGCCTGAGAGGATTGGTGTCCTCATTATCTGCAACAAGTTGGTTCCTGAGAGGATTTGTGTCCTCATTATTTGTGACAAGTTTGTACCTAAGAGGATTGGTTTCCTCATTTGCGACAGGTTGGTGCCTAAGAGAATTGGTGTCCCCATTTGTGATAGGTGGGTGCCTTTCAAGCTGAATAATTGTAAATTGTAAGTTGGTGCTTGCAGAAGAACATAAAGAAAGATGATTTGTGGTTTTTTCCCACATTGGGTTTCCACGTAAAATTTCTAGTGTAATGTGTTTTTTCTATTCTACATGTACTGCTAATTAAGTAATCACTTCTAAGCAACTTTAATTTGTTGCAAAGGAAAGAAAATTGAGAAATATGATTCAATATTGATTCACCCCCCTCTCAGTATTGTTGTAAGTTATAACAATCGGTATCAAAGCACAGGTACATTAAATAATAGTCTAACACTTGGAAGGAAGATCACACAGAAAGTAGGTCAAGTCCATATTATTTTTATTCTTTAACCATACATTCTATATTCAATGAATAGAAGGTGAAGGATAAGCTCGAGAGAGCCCTCATTTTGTAATAGAGAGAATTAGAGTAATAGGAAATTAGGTAGATATAGAGAGTACAGAGTCAGGAGGAGAGACACCAGAGCAGAGAGGTCTCAAAATAGAGAGTTGAGACTTGATACAGTCCAGCCATTGTAAACACATCTGTATAGGCATTTCTTAATTAATAGAAGAGCATTTTTTCCTGCCATGAACTATCTGTATATGTTTACATGTTTTCATGCATTTTCTGTTTTGAATGCATAACTGGTGAAGTAATTGATAAGTTTCAATTTCTTCATGTCTGGGAGTTTCTGAGTGCAAGGAGTGCACAGAGTCCGGAAGGTGTGCACCGATAGAGGTGAGACAACCTCAGGAAAACTCAAGAGGGATAGTGTTGTACATTCACCATCAGAGGTGCAATGAGTGCACAGGAAAAGAAATCTGTCTCGAGTTCAAGGAAGACAGAACCACTGAAGGTTTTGTGGAAGATCTGACAAGCGGGCATTGAGCGAATGCACAAGGTGAATTGAGGAGAAATATTTTTCAAGTTTGACGAGGAGATAGAACTAATGAAGGTTCTATGGAAGCTCTACAAGGTGGGCATTGAGCAAGTGCATAGAGTGCATAGAAGAACTCTATCTCATGTTCAAAAGAAGACAAAACTACTAAAAGTTCTGAGGAAGCTCTGCTAGCCGGGCATTGAGCAAATGCACAGGGTGCATTGAGGAGAACTCTATTTAGAGTTTGAAGAGAAGACATAATCATTGAGGATTCTGGAGAACTCTGCTAGGAGGGCATTGAGTTAGTGCAAGTGTGCACAGGAGGAACTCAATTGAGTTGAGAGAGAAGAAGTGTCGAGGAGAGACACTTACAGAGTTGTTGAATACTCTATTTGCTCAGCAAGGAGAGTTTGAGTAGGAAGTTTCCAAGAGGGAACCAATCTCCATTTTAAGGAGAATGAAAGGGTTGAGTCCCTTAGAGGTTCAAGTTCTGAATCTCAGGACGGATTGCACGGTTGTGTGCAAGTACCCTGCAAGGAGTGCAGAGGTCAAGAGAAACCCTTTAAGGTTTTAGAGTGAACAAAGCTCACGAGGAACATCATTTTCGTGAATGCAGGCGAGACCCAAGGTCACAGGGTTCACAGAGAAAGCAAAGGTCAAGGCCTTTGAAACTTCGGAAATCTTCCAAGGAAAAGGAAGAAGAGCAAAGCTCAGGAGGGAGCTACAACTGTCGTCAGATCTTGTGCAAAGACCCAAAAATCATCAGATCCAGAGGAAGGTGCACAGAGTTTAACCTCTGGTATGGTCATGAAGGAGAGTAGTTGAAGATGAAAGGTGAAGACACTTTGTAGAGAAGTGTCGAAATCCCGACAATCGTTGGATTAGGGGAAGGCATTGAGTTTTGTCATTTCAGAGTTTGGGGTTTGGAGAGACCAAGGAGTGTGGAGTCGCTACATCACTCGGAGGAGTAGTGCTAGGTACCAGGACCGATCTTGTGGAAAGCGACTTAAGGGAGGAGCCAAGGAGTTAGAACCTATTTCAGGTTTCGGCAATTTGAAGGATAGAAGATAGGAAGGAATGCGTGCATCACGATTCCCTGAATCATGAAAACTCGATAAGCGCTTTAGCGTTAAGCGCATGGTCACATGGACAAAGTCTGAGGGAAGTTAATCCCTTTTCGACATTTCGGCAATCATGAGTTGGAGAGACAAGGAGTCCAAGAGAACCTGTATGTAATAGTCCCAAAATCCCGAAACACGAAAGGCCGAAGTGCTCAAAGGTGTGAACGGAGAAGAGCATTGAAAAGGAGGCGCACATGCAGGTTTTCTCAGGGCCTATGCCAGGGATAGAAAGGGACCTATGGATTCGATTCAAGGGGTTCAAGCAGGAGCCCGAAGATCCATTTCGGCTCAGAAGCAGAGCGATCCAGAGACCGGGAGGTCGCAAAACCATGTTCAGGTGGGGTTCTGCATCAAGTGGTATCAGAGCCAAAATTTTGTCTACAGATCATAGGAAAAATAGAGACGGTGAAGGAGAAATTCTGATGAAAATAGGTGGAATCAAAAGAAGATATTCATCTATAAATAGAAGGTGAAAGGAGGAGGGTGTTAAAGCTCGGTGGTGATTGTTGCAAGGTGTGCAACAATAAATAGACAGTCGGGTGAGCTGTAGGAGAACATGGTGATGCTCTCAAATGCAAAGTGATCCATAGGCTTTCCAAGAGGGCAGGTGAAAGATGGAAATGGTTATTGAATGCCATGAGCATGGTGGAAGAGGATACCACCAGAAGATGAGCAGAGAAGATATTGACAAAGAGCTCACTGAAATAAGAGCGAGGATGGAAGAGCTTGCACTGTGGATGCAACAGAATGCAAAATCATGGTGGGTGTATGAATGGCCCATGAAAATGAAGGTGAAGTGGCCAGTCAAGGAGTTGTTGGCCAAAATACAGCAAAGGCTAGTGAAAATGTGGCTGAGGCATGCTGAAGGCCTCAGTGACACAGAGATGGTTTGCATCTGTGAGCTAGAAGTTGGAGAAACCCTCAGTGATGAGGAAGAGAGATCAGTTTCAGATCTCATAAACTGCCAGGAGGGTAAAGATGAATTTTCCAATTGCCGGGTGGGCAATGAAATGAGATCATTGGAGGAACTCATAGACTGCCAGGAGGACAACAGTGGAAATTCATGTTGCCAAGTGGGAAATGGTATGAAATTAGTTGAAGATCTCATAGACTGCCAAGTGGGAAGAAGAAATTTCCCAAATTGCCAGGTGGTCAGGGGAACAGAAGTGAGACTGTCTGAAAGTCTCAGGAGCTCAGGAGTGAGTTCAGGTCAGCAAGGAGTGTTGATGGAAATGGGATCAATTGATCTCATAAACTACCAGGTGGGTAGTAGAAAACCCCTATACTGCCAGGTGGGCAAGGCAGAGTAGATGAACTCAGAGGTGAGCTCATATCAGCAAGAGGAGATGACAAAGAAGGAAGATCAGAAGAGCAGTATGATCATTGGAGGAATTGAGATATTCCTGCCACCTAGACCAGTTGAGGAAAGAACATGTGTTGCAAAGGAAGAAATAGAAGACATAAAACCAACAAAGACTGTCATAGAGGAAGAAATGGAGAAGACACTGATGTCTACCCCAACAGAAGGAAAAGAGCATTCAACCGAGTTGCTCAAATTTTTCAGCCAGGAAGCTGAAACAAAAATTACTGCAGTACTGGAGTGTGTAAAAGAGGAGGAAGAAGACAACATGAATTTTGTTGATCTGTATGAATAATTGGAAGCCTTGGAGAAGAAGGTGATGGTGCAAAGATTGCACATCCAAGAGGTCAGGTTGGAGACAAATGGAGGAGCATACCAGCCTTAGGAGAAGCTGGGAGCATGTCAGCAAGAGAAATGGTAGCAACAGAATTGCCACAAGAAGAAGTTGAACAACAGTTCAGTGAGGAGATTACAGATATGGAGTCTATAGTAGAGTGTCCACTTAATGCCACAAAAAAAGATAAAGGTAGCAGGGAAGATCGAGCAGATATTCCCATTGAGAAGACAGAATTTTAGCAGAGAGGATTGCATACAAAGAGCCATCTCCTGCAACAATTGGACGAGATAATTGAGGAATTCAGAAAGCTAATGTTGAAGTCATCACAGGGAGCTATCCACGAAGAAAATATGAATAGAGGAGAACCTGCAAGAGTAGCAGAGCAACAACAGCAAAAACAACAAATAAGAGGAGCAGATGGACAACTCCAAAGAACAGTTTGGGATCTAGGTGGATTTCAACACTAGAGAAGAGGAGCTCATGATCAAGAGATCATGATTTTCCTAGCTGAGGAGTATGATGCAGGAACATCACTCCAACTTAGCATGAGCGCCGGCCATCTAGCACAGCCAACATGCATCCATGAAGGAGAGAGGCAAAGCCCTCTCCTTTTTGAAAATTTTGAAATTCGATCCCATTTGGGGATTTGCGTTTTAAGGATTTTAATGCCAAAACACACTTTTGTACAGGAAGTGGTTGAGGTTTCCTTTAATTGTTACCTGCAACTAAGTCTAGAGTAGTTAGGCCTGGAAACATCCATTTATGTAAATGTAGTCGTAGGAGCTGCTCTGTGAGAGAAATAGCTCAGAAACAGTGAGGTGGAGGATAAGCTCGAGAGAGCCCTCATTTTGTAATAGAGAGAATTAGAGTAATAGAAAATCTGGTAGAGATATAGAGTAGAGAGTTAGGAGGAGAGAGACCAGAGCAAAGAGGTCTCAAAAGAGAGAGCTGAGACTTGTTACAGTCCAGCCATTGTAAACACATCTGTATAGGCATTTCTGAATTAATAGAATAATGGTTTTTCCTGCCATGAACTGTCTGTATATGTTTACATACTTTCATGCATTTTCTGTTTTGAATGCATAACTGGTGAAGTAATTGATAAGTTTCAATTTCTTCCTATCTGGGAGTTTTTGAGTGCAAGAAGTGCATAGAGTCTGCAAGGTGTGCGTCGATAGAGGTGAGACAACCTCAGGAAAACTCAAGAGGGATAGTGTTGGATCTTCACCAGCAGAAGTGAACAGAGTGCATAGGAAAATAACTCTGTCTCTAGTTCAGGGAAGATAGAACCACTAAAGGTTCTATGGAAGCTCTGCTAGGTGGGAATTGAGTGAATGCATAGGGTGCATTGAGGAGAACTTTGTTTCGAGTTCGACGAGGAGACAGAACTACTGAAGGTTCTGTGGAAGCTCTGCTCAATAGGAATTTAGCAAGTGCATAGAGTGCACAGAAGAACTCTATCTTGAGTTCAGAAGAAGACAGAACTACTGAAAGTTCTAAGGAAGCTCTGCCATTCAGGAATTGAGCAAATGAATAGGGTGCATTGAGGGGAAATCTATTTCAAGTTCGAAGAGAAGACACAATCACTGAGGATTCTTGAGAACTCTGCCAGGAGGACATTTAGTTAGTGCAAGTGTGCACAAGAGGAACTCCTTCAAGTTCAGAGAGATGAAGTGTTGAGGAGAGACACTTATAGAGTTGTTGAATACTTTGTTTTCTCAGTAAGGAGTTCTTGAGCAGGAAGTTTCCAAGAGGACACCAATATCCATTTGAAGGAGAAGGCAAGGGTTGAGTCCCTTAGAGGTTAAAGTTCTGAAGCTCATGACGTATTGCACAGTTGTGTGCAAGTACCCTGTGAGGAGTGCAGAGGTCGAGATAAACCCTTTGATGTTTCAGAGTGAACAACGCTCAGGAGGAACAATGTTTTCTTGAATGCAGGAGAGACCCAAGGTCACAGGGTTGACAGAGAAAGCAAAGGTTGAGGCCTTTGAAAGTTTGGAAATCTTCCAAGGAAAACGAGGAAGCGCAAAGCTCAAGAGGGAGCTACAACTGCCGTCAGATCTTGTGCAAAGACCCGACAATCGTCGAATCCGGAGGAAGGTGCACAGAGTTTAACCTTTGGTATGGTCATGCAGGAGAGCAGCTGAGATGAACGGGGTAGACACCTCGTAGAGAAGTGCCAAAATCCTAACAACCATCAGGTCAGGAGAAGGCGTTGAATTTCGACATTTCGGAGTTCATGGTTTGGAGCGGCCAAGGACTTTGGAGTCGTTACATCATGAAATCCTAGTTTGTGAAATCCTAAAAACTTGAGTTCGAAATTTCCCCATTTTGGAGTTCGGGACTTGGAGGAGTAAGGGATCATGGAATCACTTGCATTGTGAACTTCTGGTTCGTGAAATCCTGAAAGACTCTAGACCGTCGGATCTGGAGCGCGGTGGCCTGAGAGCCGTTGATCGAGGGTACATGCATGAGGAGATTAGTCCCTGGGAGTTGCACAGGAAGAGAGATCTGAACTGTCAGATCTAGCACCAATGACCGATAGTCGTCGGATCCGAAAGGCGGTCCACAAGGTTTAAACCTCATCTCAGCAGAAGGAAGAGGAGTCCTTCAAATTCGTAACCCACGAAGTCTCGAAAATATCAGGACCGTCCATTTGTTAGAAGGGCCATGTGGTGGAGATCCACGTATTTTGGGGATTCGGGCATCGAAAGGAAGAAGGAGAAGATCATTTTCAACTTCATAACCTCCGAAACCTCGAAAGCATCGGGACCATCCATTTAGGGAGGACAGGTGTCAAAGATCAAAGTCTACCGGGAATTCGGGTACCGGGAGATCGAGGAGGAGGAGTCGTGAGACAAGAAGTCCTGACTTTTGAAATTGCGAAAGGAGGAATTGCGATTGAACAAGGAATGTCCATTCGGGAAGATCTGGACCGTTGATTGTCCAGGAGATATTTCGGCATTTCAAACTCTGGGATTTTGAAAGACAGAGAGTCGTTGCAGCTGGAGTCATGATGTCCCAAAATGTGAAGTCCCAAAAATCACTCGGAGGAGTAGCGCCAGGTCACAAGACCGGTCATGTGGAAATATACTTAAGGGAGGAGCCGAGGAGTTAGACCCTATTTCAGGTTTCGACAATTCGAAGGATAGAAGACAGGGAGAAACACCTGCATTGTGATTCCCTGAATCGTGAAAAGCCGATAAGTGCTTTAGCATTAAGCGCATGGTCACAGGACGTGGTCACGTGGACGGAGGCTGAGGTAGGTTAAGCCCCTTTCGGCATTTCTGCAACTGGGAGTTGGAGAGACAAGGAGTCCTAGAGAACTTGTATGGAATAGTCCCGAAATCCCAAAATGTGAAAGGTCAAAGTGCACGAAGGTGTGAACAGAGAGGAGCGCTGAAAAGGAGGTGCGTGAGCATATTTTTGTAAGGCCTATGCCAGGGATAGAAAGGGACCTGTGGATTCGATTCAAGGGGTTCCAGCAGGATCCCGAAGAGAGATTTCGACTCAAAAGTAGATCAATCCAGAGATCGGGAGGTCGCAAAACCCTGCTGAGGTGGGGGCTCTGCATCAAGAAACCAAATCTAAAACATGCAGTCTTCAAGCCATCTGTCAATTCGTCAACATCTCAAAATCATGATTCAACAGAACACTTCTCAGATGAAGAGAAATCTAACTTTGTAAGGAAACTAAAGAGGGGATCCGAAAAATATAAAGGTACATGTTACCATTCAAATTCTTTCATTGTGGTACAGTTGGTCATTTTTCATCTAAATGGCCCTTCAAAGAAAACAACACCAATGAAAAAAAAAAAAAATGAAAGGTTAAACCTAGGGAGACTAAAAAGAGAAAATATTTTAAAAGGAACATTTTTTATTCAAAAGAGGATAGCAACAACTCTTCAGACATTGAAGAATAAGAATATGAGTCAAATACAATTCAAGATGAAAAAATTCTCTTGGCATTAGAGTAACACAAATCTGATCAGGAAAAACCAGACACATAAGAGTGTGAAGTTGTAGTAGACATGGAAGGAGAACTCATTAGTGATCTAGAGGAAATCTCCCGACTCAAGTAAAAGAATAGACTAAGAAAAGAACTATTATAGTTTTATAAAGAAAAAGACAATCAGATCAGCAAATATATATATTCATCTTAAAAATTAAGTTAGAAGAGGCCAAAAGAAGGGAAGAGATATTTATGAATTAGATAAAAGAAATGGAGAGCACATGTGGCAAACTAGAAGTAGAAATAGTGTCCTCAAGAAAAAATCTAGATAAGTCCAAGACTCAAATAAAATTCATAAAAGGAGCTGAAACTTTAGATAACATTCTCAACAATCAGCGATCACCAAATGACAAGCTAGGATTAGGATATAAGGAAATTATGAAAATTATCAAAGGTGAATTAGGCACCAACATGTCTACTAGTGAGAAGCCTACAAGTTAAGAAAATGTTTTCAATGGAAACAACAGTCAACCTAACAAATCAAAAGATGAGAAGAAGAAGAAGTCAGAATTGGATCGGCCCAACTATTCAAACAAATATAAAGCAAGGAAGCAAGATGTGCCTAAATTTTATCAATCTCACACACAAATAATTATTCCTATAAGTAAGTTTTTCATTCCAAGGCATCCAACTTTTTTCAATGGATATTTTTTCTCTTGTGGAAACTTTGGACATAAGGTTGTGAGTTGCAGGACTTTTAGACATAACATAAATGTAGAAATGAGATTCAATAAATCTCGAATGTATATGTATCAAAATGCCTTCTACCCTCTACTAGATGACCTCGAATGCCACATATGCAATAATTTTGGACACAAGTAAAGTGAATGAAAAAGCAAGATGCTACCTTTCTATAAGCAAGGCAGAGAAGAAGATTTTACCAAGGTTTCAAGGAGGAAAAAAAAATAAAAAATAAAATTGTGGACTCACTATATATGCCAAAAATAAAGAAAAACAATGGTATATTGACAGTGGCTTCTCCAAGCACATGACAAGAGAAAAGAGTAAGTTTGAATTCCTAACTGAAGAAAAAGGTGGTAATGTTACTTTTGGAAACAATGCTCTAGCTAGAATTAGGGGGAAATGAACTTTTGTACTAGATGAAGATAAGAAGGTAAAGACCAAAGAACAAAATGTGTTGTATGTAGATGGTCTAAAACATAACTTTTTGAGTGTAACTCAAATGTGTTACCAATGACACAATGCTATCTTTCATTCAAAAGGTTGTAAAGTAATGGATGTAAATACAGGAAATATTATTGTTAAGGCAGTCATAACTTCAAGAAATGTGTATGTTCTATAAGAAGGCAAAGAAGAATGTGGCATTGGTAAAGATGATGATTGTTGGCTTTGGAACAAAAGACTAGGTCATCATTGTTTTAATCAGCTTGTTAATCTAGGAAGAAAATATGTTGTGAGAGATATGCCCAAAATTTCCAAACCTGAGAATATTTTTGTAAGTCATATCAGTTTGGAAAGCAGTCAAGAGTTCAATTAAAGGCAAGAGAACACTCTAGCACTTGAATTATTTAGTTGATTCATACAGATATATGTGGCCCCACTATTTCACAATCACCTCGAGGTGAAAGATATCTTTATTATTTTATTGATGACTATACCAGAATGACTTGGGTTGGATTGTTATTATTATTGATGACTATACTAGAATGATTATACCAGAGTGAGATCGCCGCACCTTAGCAGTATTGAGAGGGGCGACGACCACCATCCATAGTCACATCCTTTATGCATCGAGATCTGTGGCAACCCTTTGAATCATGCCCGCGGGGCACTCACATCAGGATGTGTGAAGGCATTAAAAATTTTATGAGGGCACTCGCATATGTTTTTTGGCTTTAAAATTTTTTAAGGTATGTTTTTTTTTTAAAGGGTATGAAGTTTGTTGTATAAAACAAATGACTGGATGATGCTATAAAAAGTATTATATGCATATTATAATGCATAAATTCAACTGGTGAATTTCTTAAAAAGGTAAATCTATTTTTCAAAAGATTTTTTTTTATTAAACCTTTTTTATATTACTAAAGGTTTTTTGGATTAAAACTTTTGTTTTAAATTATTATTCAACATTGAGTAAGATCATTCCTCCATATAAGGGCCATTAATTGTTATAATAAGTCATGTTTTTTATGTTTCCTCTAATGGAAAAGATGCATGGTGGTAAGTTCGAAATTGAGAAGTTCAATGGCAAGAAAAATTTTGAGATCTTGAAGGTTAAGATGCACGATTTGCTCATGCAACAAGGCGTGGTGAAGGTGATTTTGGGAAAAGAAAAGCAACCCGTGACCATAACATATGATGAATGGGATGAGACGGATGCAATACCACTGAGTACCATACGCCTGTGTTTGGTCGACGATGTATTTTTCACCATTTTTATAGAGAAGACAACAGTCGGTTTGTGGTCAAAGATGGAAATCCTGTACATGATGAAATCCTCGATGAACACGGTCTTCCTAAAAAGACAATTGTACAGTTTGTGCATGAAGGAAGGTACAGAAATAGCTTATCACTTAAATACTTTTAATACTCTTTTAGTCCAGTTGACTAGCATGGTAGTGAAATTAGAATCCAAAGATAAGGAAATTACATTATTGTGTTCTTTGCCCACATCATGGGATCATTTTGTTACCTCTATTAGTTTTAGTTCAAAAAAAACTATTGAGTTTGATGATATTGTTGGAGCTTTTGGTGTCTGAGGAAATAAGGAGGAAATCCAATTCAGAAACCTCTACATTTGAGGTGATGGTGATAAGAGGTAGACCTAAAGAAAGAGGACATGGTCAGAGGGATATCTCTCGGTCAAAGTTGAAGGGAAGAAAGAGCAAGCTTAAGCTTAAGTTTGAACTGGGATCTTGTCAGCTATAACCTTCTTTAAGAATTAAACATGTAAAATTGGGTGTACTCGCAAAGATGCATGAAGCCCCAATTTGTATGCCATGGTACCAATCTTTTGCAACAGCTTATAAGGGACATATTACTTCGGTGATAATTTATTATCCCTCTTAGCTTGCTTTTGGGACATATGTTTGAATGGTTGTAGTCTTAAGAATACCCAATCCCCTACTTCAAAACTTCTTTCACTACGATGTTTATATGCTTTTTGTTTCATGCGATTTTGTGCCATGGTCAGGTTGCCCTTTAAGAGTTGGAGAACTTTTTGTTCATGCTCAATGTGATCTTCCACTACTTGAGCCTTATATTTTTCTTTTAGAGAAGAAGTGATGGACGATGGGTGATATCCATAAAGAGCCATAAATGGTGTCATTTTTGTTGCAGTATGAAAGGAAGTGTTATACCACCATTCTTCCAAGGGTAACCACTTGAACCATTGTGTTTCTTTATCATAAACAAAGCAATGAAGGTATCCTTCCATACATTTGTTCACTATCTCAATTTGTCCATCAGATTGATGATGATAAGTTGAGGTATGAGCCAATTGAGTACCCAAACAAGAAAATAACTATGTCCAAAAAGTTGAGTGAAAATGGGATCTCTATCACTTATGATAATCTTTGGGCTTCCATGTAGATTTTGAATTGTCTCCATGAATGAAGTAGCAACTGTACTGGCTTTGAAAGGATGAGAGAGTGCACAAAAGTGTGCGTACTTGGTAGGTCTATCAAAAATCACCATGACGACACTCTTCCTTCAGGATTTGGTAACCGTGTGATGAAATCCATGGAAACCTCCTCCCAACACTGAATTGGAATGACTAATGGTTGTAAAATACCCGGGGTCTTAATTGTTTCCACCTTATTTTGTTGTCAAATGAAACATTCTACCACAAACCTTTGAACATCAATTTTAAGGCCATCCCAAAATAATTCCCTCTTGACCTTGTGATAGGTTTTCAAAAATCCTGAGTTCCCTCCTACCGGAGAGGTGTGCAATTCCTAAAATACTTTTTGTTTTAGTTGGGAGTTCTTACATAGATATAAGAAATCTTTGTACCATAGTGAATCATTTTTCCATGTAAATGTGTCGGATGCACTAGAATCTTGCTGCAACCTTTGAATGAGAGTCTGCACTTCTTCATCATTCTTCCATTCATCCCTTACTTCTGTTATCCAATCAGGTTGGATGATAGATATAGCATAGAGAATTTCCTCAACATCTTCATCCTTTCTTAAGAGTGCATCTACCACAACATTTTTCTTCACTTTTTTGTAGATGAGTTCAAAGTCATAACCCAACATCTTGGTCACCCATTTTTGTTGCTCTCTTGAAAATATTCTTTGTTCCAAGAAGTATTTAATATTGTCATGATCGTTTTTGACCTTGAAGTGCTTACCTATTAGGTAATGGTGCCATTTCCTCAATGCATGTAGTATTTCCAACATTTCTTTATCATAAATGGGTTTGTGTAAGTCCTTTCCCTTGAGTGTCCGACTTTCAAAAGCAAGGGGCCTTCCTTCTTCTATTAGAACAACACCAATGCCATTTCCTGAGGCATCACAGTCCAAAATAAGGGTTTTTGTGAATTATGGTGTGGTCAATACAAGAGCCTTAAACATTGCCTCTTTAAGTTGTCCAAAAGCTTGAGTTGCCTCTGGAGTCCATGAAAATGCATCCTTCTTAGTTAATGTAGTTAAAGGTTCTGCTATTCTTTCATAGTTATGAACAAACTTGTGGTAGTTAAACCCAAAAATCATCTAAGATGCTTCAATGTTTTGGGAATCGACCAGTCCATCATGGCTTTAATATTGTTAGGGTTTACTTTGACACCTTCATGAGATACAATATGACCCAAATACTCTACCTCTTTCACCCCAAATAAAAATTTGGACAGTTTGGCATATAGCTATTGCTCCTTTAGTAGCTATAGCACCTTGTCAACATGTCGAACATGATATTCCCAAGATTTTCTATAAACTAGTATATCATCAAAAAATACTAACACAAATTTTCGAAGGAAGGGATTGAAAATGGAATTCATGAACCCTTGGAATGTGGAAGGTCCATTCGTAAGGAAAAAATTCATGACCAAAAATCCATATTGTCCTTCATGAGTTCTTAATGATATTTTTGGGATATCTTCTTCCTTCATTCTAATACGATGATACCCTGAATGGAGTTCCAACTTTTTGAAGTAAATTTATCCATGTAGTTCATCTAACAATTCATCAATCATGATAATGGGAAACATGTCTTTAATGGTGATCTTGTTGAGCTCTCTATAATTTGGACACATATGCCATGAGCCCTCTTTCTTGAGTACCATTACGACCGATGCAGAGTAAGAACTTTGGATAGGTATAATAATGCCATACTCTAACATCTCTTCAACCATATGCTCAATTTCACTCATCTGGGAATAAGGATATCTATAAGGCCTCATGTTAGGAGGAACACTCCTAGGAATTAAGTGAATAGCATGATCATGATTGCGAGTGGGTGGAAGATCTCTAGGAATATATTCAAATACTTTGGAATGCTTATCAATGATCCCTTGGATATCTAGGGTAATATATGGCTTAGATGTTTGAACATCTAGTGAGCATATTTGTACAATTACACCCTGATGCCACTTTTCAATATTTTTTTCTTGCCATTAGAGCTTAACACCTTACTGGGTTTCCCTCTGATACCCCTTAACTCAAATTTCTTTCCTTCCAGTGAAAATTTCATGAAAAGTTCTTGAAAATTAAAATCCATTGTTCCCAATGATTGTAACCATTGGACCCCTCGTATGACATCAACAACACTCATGGGTATAGAAATCATTGGACTATTCATTACATATTCCCACATAGTAAGATTGATCTTATGGAATTTTCCATAGAAATTGATAGTTCCTCCATTTGCAATCATTACTTGAAAATCTGGCGATGGATATATAAAGCAATTGAGAGCTTTGGCTAATTTACAGTGAAGGAAGTTACGAGTAATACTAGAATCAATTAGAAATATTACCTTTTTCTTTTTGATATATCCTTCGATATTGAGGAATTGAGGAGTGCTAATTCCATCCAATGCATGAAATGATATGGCGGGAGTCATCTCTTCATAAGAAATTGCTTGTACATCTTCATATTGAGATGGTTCTTGTTATTTTTCTTGTTCTTGTTCTTAGTCCTCTTCACAATCTATGTAGAATGATTTATTCTTGCCAAAATTATGTATTTTACTGTACTTGCTGTCACAATTAAAGCATAAACCTTTTTCTTTTCTTTCCTCCAATTTTTGAGTTGTCAACCTTGAGGGTTGAGGTGGTTTAGAAGAAGGGACATTATTCTCACGATATATGTTAGGGGTGGTCCTTCTAGTAGCCATAGCCATATTTTTACTTTCAACATTTCTCACCACCCTGAATGCATTCTCCAATGATTTGGATTCCCAAAGGTGAACCTCTTGTTGAACGCTATCCTTTAAAGTTCCTATGAAGACATAAATTAGGTGCTCATATGGAATATCCATTACCTTTATATTCAATATTTGGAAGTTCTGAATGTGCTCCGCAACTCAACCCTTTTAATTTAGATTTATAAATTGGCTTAAGAAGGTATTGCTCCTTGTATCCTAATTGTTTGCTATCATTTCTTCCATGAAAATTGTCTAAGTGAAAAGTGATTTGCGAGAACAAAGCCATCGATACCACACAAACTGATTATGTTATAAATATAAGGATGCAATTCGTACCTTTTCTGTGTGTGGCACATCATGTAGATCAAAGAACTGCTCCATCTAGAGTATCCATGTGATTGGATCCTTGTCATCAAACTTCCTCATATCGATCTTAGGAAAGTGGTTGGTCTTCAGCTGAAAGCTAGACTTTCTCCAGTTTTGATTAATCTTCCTTGTGTCCCCATAATGAATTTCATGGGATGCATTGGCACTTTTAGGTGGCCTCTCTATTAGCAAAATTTTCAACACTTCCATGATATCCCCTTTTAAGCCATCCATCTTAGTATCCATCATCACTACCATCTTAGCTTTAGTTGAATCCATCAAAATTTGTAGTTCATCTTGTGTTACTCCCTTATTTTGTAAATCACTTATGTCCTTGTGCATTTCTTCACCTTCATCAAGAGTCCAAGTAGGACTATCTGAGGGATTATTTTGTATCGGAGTTCCCTTTCTTGGTGGCATGTTGGCCAAGTATCACTGCAAGGTACGAATTCCTAATTGGATTAGGAAGAGATCCTCATAGACAAGGGAGTGTCATGTGCTATATCTATATGATATATGTGGAGGGTCCAACAATAGTACTCAGACCAATATCTCAGGGCACTAACTAAGGAGTATTGACCATTCCTTTAGTCGTACTATTTGACTACCCACGTACTAGAGAGTGATCTCCCTGAGTGTTATTCTTGGTGTACTATAGCAACAAGATGGACAAATAGTTTACTCGATTTGTCTCAAGATTATAGGGTGTCTCCCGATATATGCCAAGTATGTGGGAGCTCAAATCTGTAGTAGTTATGTCTAATGTGTAACCATTTGAAAGGGTCCTTCTGATATACTCTAGGTACGTGGAAGAACCACATTGTCCTCAGGTTGAAGCGCTGACAAGTAATGACAGCTCCTATGTTTAGAGACCCAAGAATACGTCTGTACCTAAAAATACCTAAGATTTTCCCAAATTTATGTGATACTCATTTTATCCCACTTTATTCCACTTTTGGAATCACCCCAATTGGATCTTCTATTAAAAAAATATGCAAATTTCCAACAAAAAATAACTGCACCTTTTAAAACCCTGATTTGGAGATTATTCGACTAACCGACCTCTCTTCTGCTATATGTAGTGTACCTTTTCATGCTACCCAGGTTTCCAACCCTCTCAATTACCATTATATACATGAATGATTACATAATTTGTACAGACCTTATGAGCACATGCATTTAACAAAATTAAACCCATTTAAATTACAGAGTGAAACATATCTGGTTACTGCTACAATTAAACATTCCATAGCATTCAACAGTAACTCATTTAGACAGCGGAAAACATGATAATATATACAACACAGTCATGCCAAATGTGATAAACATAATTCAGATACTTATCTTTTATTGGCTGTAGAATTCACCAACCAAGTGCAGGCCTTCCACGAACCTCCCAGCCGTAGACCACATTGTTCATCAACTCAACAGTGGGTCACCCCCCGAGCTGGGACCGAGATCCACCCCAAGGCAAGGATCCTAGGCTAAGTTGAGGTTACATGGAAGATAGAACATACACAACCACCAGGAAGAAAGCTCTCCCAGGAATCTCCCACGCTCACTGCCCACAGACCCTCATTCCCCACATGACTGCTCCACCGCAGGGGAGTGCACCTTCTCTGTCACCTAGACAGTCCTTCGGCTGCCAGTCCCCCTTACCTTGGGTTACAGGAACAGACCGGACCGGAAGTCTCTGGGTTCTATGGTAGCTACAGGGATTTCTTCCAGGAGTTCTCTTCTCCTTCTGCGCACTCTCTCACCTGGAGGAGTCACTCACAGGCCAATAAGCCTCACACAGTCCAGTACTGCATGGTCACAACAATCCACAGGAAACATAGAAAAATGCTTCCAAAAACGGTTCAGCAATCATTGGATGATCTCCCGGTGATGATTTCGGGATAGGCTCCAAACACAGGCTAGCTCAACATTTCCCATACAACCACAGGATGCTTCCACTTGTGTCTAGCACAGGGATTCTGGTTCAGGAATGCATTTTTGGGTTGCCTAGAATAGACACAGACTCATAGTTTGGAGCATGGGTGTACATGGTTTCTTCAGACAAACACAGGCTTAATGGCTTCAGAGATCAATCCCTGTATCTGGCAGAGGTCGTACTCTGTTTTCACCCTCAGAGGTTCAGGTCCGAATGGAGGAAGATTCCTCACCCACGGTTCAGTTCAGGGCTTATATTTGCATGCACCAGGGTTGACACTTTTCACCCTGGGAACTGCATGTGTTCCATCCGTACGTCTTCCTTCCACCCCTTGGGAATCAAGGGTCCTTCCAAAGGACTTAGGATAAAATAATGTGCACATGGATTTTTTTTTTTTTTTAGGAAATAATATTAAAATATTATTCCAGGCCTAAGCCCCCTAGGCTCATCACCCAGCCCCTTTCCCACCTTCCAGACCCTAGTTCCTTGCCCACTCTGTGGACGCTCAGTCCCCCATCACTCATTCATCGTGGTCGGTCTGCATTGGTGATGTTTATATTTTATTAATTGATTTGCATACATACAAGTACATCAACAGGCTCCTGGACTTCAACACTTAGGCTCCCTGACCTAACAAAACACATAAGCCTACGGCTTATACAAGACTTGGCTCACCAGCCTATAGAACACATTTACAATTCTTTGCATAAAACATGATCTGTAACGGGGTTCGGCCTTGGGGACACTACAATCCCCCTCCCCTTATTTTTGCACTGTTCTCAGTGCAACTTACACTGCTTCTGCATGTCCTTCAAAATTTTCAAAAAGATGTGGGTACTCTGCCCACATATTATCTGCATGCTCCCATGTCATGTCCTCAGGACCATACCAGGTCCACTGGACCTTTACAAGCTCTATGGCTCGATTTCGGAGCTGCTTGTTTTTCCTGTCCAATATGCACATAGGATGCACTTGCAGGACACCTTCTGGTTCCACCTGAATCACAGTCCAAACGATAACATGATTAGCATCAGGTACGTATTTCTTAAGCAGTGAAACATGAAATACATTATGTACAGTCATAGATGCAGGTAATGCAAGCATGTATGCAACTGGCCCAATCCTTTCCAGGATCTCAAATGGCCCACAAAATCTTGCTGCCAACTTGGCGCAACTTCCCAATTTTAGGGAACTCCTATTAGCTTTCACTTTCAGGAAAACATGGTCACCCACTTTGAATTCTTTATGGGTTCTGTTACTATCAGCGTAACTTTTCTGCCTGTCCTAGGAAGTTTTCAAATTCTGTTTGATTTTGATCATATGATCCTCCATCTCTTTGAGTAGTTTAGGTCCAACTACTTTTCTGTCAGCTGGATTATCCTAGCTCACTGGAGTGTTGCACTTTCTACCATACAGTGCTTCGAATGGGCTCATCTTCAGAGATGCATGGTACCCATTATTGTAGGCGAATTCTACCAAATGCAGGTAGTCTTCCCACCTTGATGGTTTATCCATCACATACATTCTCAGCATGTCTTCGATTACTCTATTTACTCTTTCTGTCTGTCCATCAGACTTAGGATGATACGCTGTACTAAAGTTCAGATTCGTTTCGAATCCTTTGAACAATCCTTTCCAGAAATTCGAAGTGAATTTCTAGTCCCTATCAGATACAATTGTCTTAGGAATTCCATGCAAGCGTGCAACTTCTTTTAAAAAGATATCAGCAACATCTGCTGCTCTGTGGGTGGTTTTCAGTGGAATAAAATGGGCAGCTTTAGTAAGCTTTTCCACCACCACCATGATTGAATCATGCTGCTTGCTTGTTCTGAGCAATCCTGTGATAAAATCCATGGTTACCACATCCCACTTCCACTCAGGAATAGGTAAAGGCTGCAACAACCCGACTGGGTGTCTGTGCTCAGCCTTGACCTTCTGGCATTCCATACATCTGGTGATGTATTCAACAATTTCCTTCTTCACCCCTGGCCAAAAATAATGGCTTTTGACTGCTGCCACAGTCTTTTGATACCCAGGATGACCAACATAAGTCACATTATGCAATTCTTTTAGAATTGCCAGCTTCAATTTTCTGTCATTAGGTACATACACTCTGTTTTTGTACAGAAGTAAATCATCAGTTTTCAAGGTATAGCTTTCCTTGGTTTGCAGTTTCTCATGCTACTGTAGCTTTGCTACCAATCTTTGGTACTACAAATCGGCATTTGCAGCTTCAAGAATTCAGTCTTTCAACTCATTTCTGTACATGCTAATGGATGTAGCATGTAATTCATGCACTTTTCTGTTGAGTGCATCAACCACCTTATTGTCTTTCCCTTTGATATACTTGATATCAAAGTCATATTCACATAGAAATTCCAGCCATCGAATTTGTCTGGCATTTAAGGTTGGCTGATCAAATAAATATTTCAAACTGTTGTGGTCTGTTCTTAATTCGAATTTCTTGCCCATGAGGTAATGTCTCCATTTCCTCAACGCATGGACAACTACTGCTAGCTCTAAATCATGAGTGGCATAATTCTTTTCATGGTCTTTCAACTTTCGAGATTCATAACATATTACAAATCCCTCTTGGCTGAGAACTCCTCCCAACCCCTCCTTACACGCATTCGTGCACACTATGTAATCCTTACTTGGATCAACAATCTTTAGGATTGGGGCACTAGTGAGCAGCTGCTTCAATTGCTGGAAGCTGCTCTCACATTCTTCACTCCACTAGAACTTCTTCCCCTTCCTTTGTAAGGAAGTGATGGCATGAGCTATCCTTGAAAATCCGACTATCAATCTCCTATAATAACCTGTCAGACCCATAAAGGATCTAACTTCTGTCACATTTCTTGGCACTGGCCACTCTTGAATGGCCTTTACCTTCTCAGGATCTACAGCAATCCCTTCCTCAGATATAATGTGTCCCAGATAATGGATCTGCTTTTGGTAAAATGAGCATTTGCTCAATTTTGCATACAGCTGGTGTTCTCTCAATACCTGCAGTACCATTCTAAGATGTTGTTCGTGTTCTTCCTTTGTCTTGGAGTACACCAAGATATCATCCAAGAAGACTATGATGAACTTGTCCAGATAATTTCTGAACACTCCATTCATTAAGCACATGAAAATAGCAGGCGCGTTGGACAGTCCAAACGGCACCACAGTGAACTCATAATGACCATACCTTGTTCTGAAGGCATTCTTCCTGATGTCTTCATCTTTTATCCTCACTTGGTGATATCCAGATCGAAGATCTATTTTTGAAAATACTTTTGCATCCTTTAACTGATCAAAAAGATCATCAATCCTTGGCAGAGGATATTTTTTTTTTACAGTGACTTTATTCAACTGCCAAAAATCAATGCACAACCTCAGCGTTCCATCTTTCTTTTTCACAAATAGGACTGGGGCTCCCCACAGTGACACGCTAGGATGGATATACCCTTTCTTTAACATCTCTTTGAGCTGCAGTTGCAACTCCTTCAGCTCTGGAGTACTCATCCTATAAGAAGCTTTCAAAACTGGAGCTGCTCCAGGCATTAGATTTATAGAAAAATCGATGTCCCTCTTTGGATGTAGTCCAGGCACTTCCTGAAACACATCCTTGAATTCTTTGAGCACCCTGTGGTCTTCCAGATTTGAGACCACATCTTGGAATACTTCTTCCACCCGGGCTACAATTAATTGACAGCCTTTCTGGTAACATTTCTTCAGCTGCATAGCTGAGATTTCTCTAACAGCCACGACTCTGGGAATTCCTTGGACTTTTACCTGATTTCCTTCTTCGTCCAGACATGTAAATCTCTTGTTTCGGAAATCCAGAAGGGCATGGTGCTGGTTCATCCAGTCCATCCCAATTAAGCAATCATATGAACCTAAAGGCAGAATATTCAATTCAACCTTAGTGCTCATTCCTTTCATGTTCACTGAACAGGATTTAACCAATTCAGTGACCTTCCTCTTTGTCCCTGTGGCTAACTGCACTAACCAAGACTTCTCATGTTTTCTCTTCGTTAGATGCAAACTTTCCACCACCCTAGGGTCTACATAACTATGGCTAGCTCCTGAATCAATTAAAATAACAAGTGGTCGGTTGTTGATCATACCTTCCACTTCAATCATGTGTGATTGAAATTATGCTTGCTTGTTGTCCAAGGATACGTATATCTGCGGCATTCTGCTGCCCATATCCTCCACTGTTTCAGCTTGCTGAATAGTATGGACAGTTCTTGCTTTGTCTTTTCTGTGGGGGCAGTCTTTGTACCTATGATTCCCTTTACAGCCCCAACACTCCATGGTTGGAGGCCTTGGCATCTGTTCACTCCCTTCAACTTTCCTAGGTTCTTTAAAAGTTGACTGTCCCCAAGGACTGTTTCTAAAAAAGGAAGGCTTGCTTCCCTTCTGTCTCTGTTCTGTCTTAAACCTCTTTTGGTTATCCCAAGCCTTCTGAAAGGTAGGATTTTCCCTTTGTTGTTCATATAGACGTTCTACCCTTCTTATGGTTTCTTCCATGGTCTTAGGATCATCGTATTGAATCTTTTCACCAATGGAAGGTGGTAGTCAACTCAGATACCTCTGAATTTTGACAGCCTCATCTTTGATGAACGGAACATACTTCAGTAGTTCCAGAAAACTTCGTTCATACTCATCAATGGTCATACTGCCTAGCTTGAGTTCGAAGAACTCCTTCATCTTTTTGTCATAATATCTTTTAGTCAGGTATTTCCTCTCGAAATACCTTTTGAATTCCTTCCAAGTAACCTCTTTCTCCTTGATGTGCTGCACCTGCACAAACTGATCCCACCACATGGATGCCTTTCCTTTCAATTGGTACATTGAAATTCTTCCCTCTGCATGAGCAGAATAATTCTGCAGCTGGAAATATTTCTTCATGCCAAGCAACCATGTCTCAGCATCTTTCTCCTTCTTATGCTCCCCATCAAATGTTGGAGGTTTAATTTTGTTCATCTCTCCTTTCAATTCCTCCCTTCCAGATTTTTGATGTTTTCTGGTAGGTGATGGGCTTGAACTGCTGTGGGTCTTACTGCCAGAACGTCTTTGGGAGCGACTGTGATGTCGACTACCACTCCTTGACCTGCTTCTTCTCCCATGAGTTTTGTGACTCTCCGTCGTACTTGAGTCTCTTCCTTTCTCAAGTTTCTTCTCTATTCTTTCCAGACTCTGCAAGAATCTTAAGTTTAATTTCCCTTGCCGATCTCTGACTTTCATGAGCTTTCGGCTATCAGCTCGGCATTCCTTGGCCTCTCTTTGTAACCCTTCAATGATTTTCATAATATGTCCTTCCTTATCTATCTCTTTTCCATGCCCATTAGAGTTTGATCCTTCGATTCCCTGGTTAACATCCTTTCCTTCTTGTTCGTCTTCCATTTCAGGGATAATTTGCATTCTTCCCCACTCCATACTTGACATTGATTATCTGGTGTTTTGTCCTTCGTTGAACTCTGCACACACACTGTGCAATTGAATTCGAAATTTGTCAAGCCATTGAACTTTATGAATAATCCGCAACATTCATAATTAATACGAACAAGAACGAAATATATTTCAACTTCACAAAGTTTTATGGGTTCTGTCTGGCTCTGTGTTTTTTTCGGGTGTCTGAAACTTTAATTCAGTTACTTCAGGACTTCAAGTTTTAGAGTTTCGTAACTCCTGATGTCGAGGTTTACTATCCTCTCAGATTCCCGATCTCTGTTGACCCTTTTTACGTGCTATCCCTCCTGAGCCTAGCTCCTGACTCATATGACCATGCGCCCCGACCGTGGTCATTTCCCTCTAGAAACTACTCCTATCGGAGTTTCAGCACTTGCGCTATCAACAGGCGCATGTCCTCGCCACCCCCGATTTTCCGATATCCCTTAGTCCTCCAAGATAAGCCCTAGCTGATGTGACTGCTGACTCGTGACCCTGGCCTTATCCCTTATCGAGGTTTGGGGTTTCGCAAATATGAATGCGCCAAAATGCTTGACAACGGAATCCCCAATTTCTCGAGTTCCAATGGACTCCGTCCATGCTATCCCTTCGAGCTAGAGCCTCACCATACAACCATACTATATGACCTCCACCCTACCCCATCGGGTTTCGGCGGTTTCACTATCATGCTCATATGCTCACGGGATCCCCGATGGGTCCCAGTCGTTGACTTGTCAACATTCCTTTCTCCTATTTCTATAAATCTGCCACCTATCCTCCTGACAGTCGTGTGGCCCCATGCACCTAGGCCTTATCGAGAAATCGCGTATCGCGATTTTCCCATGCACGAAACCTTTGCCTCCGGGATCTCTGATATCCCGATTCCCGATATGCCGATGCGCCTTTTTCTTTAACCCTTCACGGTTAAGTCAGGTCCACATGACCTCTACCCTGCGACCGTACTCAAGCTCTCATCGGGGTTTTGGGGTTCGGAGTTTCAAAGTGTATGAATCCCTTGTCACTGGGTTTCCCGATTTCCCGATGAACTTCAAATCCCGATGGACTTACCCATTTGTCGTAACTTTCCCGATGGTAAAATCTCGATGCCTCTCCGGGCTTCTCCTCTACTCATGAGGATTTAACCTCTGTGCAACTTTCGTCAACTCAAACGGTTGATGGTTAATCCCACAAGGATCTTACGACTCACGATCCTCCCGAGTTTAACTCATGTGCAGTATCCAAAGGTTTTAAACCTCATGCACATTCTCCAGATCTGACGGTTTCAAGGGTTCGCCTTCCCTCCTGAATAGATCCAACATTTCTAACACCCTTGGTGTAGAGACCTATCTCCTTGTGGTCATAGACCATACCGGCTGTGGTTTTCGTCGCACCGCTAAACTCCTGGCTTGTAAACGCGGTCAAGCAACAACTTGACACACTGGAACAACCAACATCTGAATTTGGCCATTCCAGGCCCAATTTCTCTTCACATTTTCGGTTCAAAGACCGCTCCACTAGCCCATCTAGGCTCAGTGTCGAAACCTTGGCTCTGATACCAATTTGTAGTGTACCTTTTCAAACTACCTAGGTTTCCAACCCTCTCAATTACCATTCTATACATGAATGATTACATAATTTGTATAGACCTTATGAGCACATGCATTTAATAGAATTAAACCCATTTAAATTACAGAGTGAAACATATCTGGTTACTGCTATAATTAAACATTCCATAGCATTCAACAGTAACTCATTTACACAGCGGAAAACATGATAATATATACAACACAGTCATGCCAAATGTGATAAACATAATTCACATACTTATCTTTTATTGGCTGTAGAATTCACCAACCAAGTGCAGGCCTTCCACGAACCTCCCAACCGTAGACCGCACTGTTCATCAACTCAATAGTGGGTCACCCCCCGAGGTGGGACCGATCTCCACCCCAAGGCAAGGATCCTAGGCTAGGATGAGGTTACAAGGAAGATATCACATACACAACCACCAGGAAGAAAGCTCTCCCAGGAATCTCCCATTCTCACTGCCCACAGACCCTCATTCCCCACATGCCTGCTCCACCCTAGGGGAGTGCACCTTCTCTGTCACCTAGATAGTCCTTCGGCTGCCAGTCCCTGTACCTTGGGTTATAGGAACAGACCGGACAAGAAGTCTCTAGGTTCTATGGCAGCTACAGGGATTTCTTCTAGGAGTTCTCTTCTCCTTCTGTGCAGTCTCTCACCTGGATCTGTATGCCTTCCTTCCACCCCTTGGGAATCACGGGTCCTTCCAAAGGACTTAGGATAAAATAATGTGCACATGTTTTTTTTTTTTTTTAGGAAATAATATTAAAATATTATTCTAGGCCTAAGCCCCCTAGGCTTAGACCCTAGGCTCATCACTCATCCCCTTTCCCACCTTCCATCCCCTAGTTCCTTGCCCACTCTGTGGACGCTCAGTCCCCCATCACTCATTCATTGTGGTTGGTCTGCACTGGTGATGTTTATATTTTATTAATTGATCTGCATACATACAAGTACATCAACAGGCTCCTGGCCTTCAACACTTAGGATCCCTGACCTAACAAAACACATAAGCCTATAGCTTATACAAGACTTGGCTCACCAGCCTATAGAACACATTTACAATTCTTTGGATAAAACATGATCTGTAACAGGGTTCGGTCTTGGGGACACTACACTATAGCTCTGAAATTTCAGCCCCTCTGAGTCTAATCTTTCGGCATGAGGTATCCTGATGTGTCTTCTTTCCAAACCCATATGTTAGACCAAGATTGGATTCTCCAAGAGAGTTTTATGATACCCTTCCCAAGATGTGCTAATGTTTTCCCTTTCAGGAGAGAAACCTTGTACAACCTGCAGTGTGTCACTGTCTTCATTTAAAAAATTGAAATTTTCACCAGTAAAACTTTGGTCCATACCTTAACCAATGGAATATGTCTCACTCAATTTGGAGGTCCATAGCTTGATATATAATAGTTTTCCCAAGAACATCTATTTTAGACTAAAATTTGAATCAACCAAAAATCCAAATTTCCTCAAAGAATAACTTTCCGATTACAATGAATCAAGGGATGAAATTTTTACACAATATACTTAACTATTCCTCCTTAGTACTGTAAAAATTTCAGAACCTAAAACCAAGCTGAAAAAAAGTGGGAGCGGAAATTCCAAGAAGACCCGTTTCAGACTAGTTTTAGGACTAGTCAAAAACCTTATCTTGAACAAAATATATCTCCAAAAATATAACGAAAAAAACTATGAAATTTGAAACCAAGTTAGATATATATGTCCTCTTTACAAAATATAAATTACACATCCCTAAACCTTCCAAAAAAAAAGTTGTAGCGAATATTCCAAGAAGACTTGTTTTGAAGAAGCTGATCTCGAGGACTGTCCAACTCTAATACCAAATATTAAGAACCAAATATCAAAATAGCATAAAAACCACAAAATAAGTACTCCACGCCTTGAAAATGAGAGAAATTTAGATAATAAACCTCTTCAAGGGGGAAACCTCCTTATACATCACATGAATTCACAAATACAACATGATTCCAAATGAAAATGTCTCCTTGGTATATATAGGAGACTAGGAGGTACAATTACAACTAATGGACCCAAGCCGACATAACCAAAATAAAAATAGTAATGTAATATGCCCCAATTAAAGAAAAATGTGCCACAATTTAGGGCTTAACAAAAAACATATACTTGCTACAATCTAATAGCATTCAAAACCATTGTGTGTTTAAGAACTATGTAAAATAATAACATAGATTTCAAATAAATGTTAAATAATACCTACTTTAATAATAATGATTTTTTTTTATTCAATCTAATTTCAGAATATACATGAAGCATAAAAAAACAATTACCAAATGACATAGATTCAAAATGAATATTAAATATTACTTTATTTATCAATAATGACTCTTTTTTTATTCAATCCAATTTCTGAACATATATTATGTTATCGCGAGATTTATTTAGTGAAGGGTTCAACTATTTCTTCTAGTTTTTACATCTAAGATAAATTACAAAAATATGCTTCAAATCATACCATGTCCTCATAATTCATACCATATCCTCATAATTAGATATATTGAGCAAATAATAGAGAATTGTTTTACAAGGTATTGAGAGAATGGATTACTTTTTTTTCCAATAAAACAAGTATTGAGAGAATGGATTACTTGTTTCATTCCAACATAGTGAAAATGTGGTTTGGGATGAGGAGCCAATTGATGACATTGTGATTTGGGATGAACAAGAACCAATTAATGGAATTGTGATTTGGGATGAAGAAGAAGAAAATGTCGTTGATCATATGAGGGAAACAAGTCTCTTTGATGTTAACTTAAAGATCATCTTTGATAGGCCTTGTGGAGAGAAGAGTTTCCTTGATGAAGTGATGCTTGATTATGATGTTACCCCACCTTTTGGAGATTGCATGGTATCATGTAGTGAGCCAATTGGGTTTGATGAGGGTAGTGTTCTTACAATGAACAACAAAACAAAACACCAATGGTGTGACAACCCATGCTACTATGATGAATATGAAGAAAGGCCTTTAGCAGTACAAGACTTGGAGGATCAATTATTGGTCACAGAGGAGAAAATTGTACAAGTGTTGACAAGGGAATATGGTGCTCATAGGTTCATTGAAGGTCTTATGTGGAAAACCTAAATAGAGGAGAGAAAAAAAGAATTTGCAGGTGGAGTCACTAGTGCTCAATTGCACATAATCAAAGAAGCACTAGAGCAGATGAAATTAGATTACTTGCAATGATTCATGGATAGAGACCTTGCTCTCAATTTTGTTGAAGACAATGAAAGGGAGGTTGAGGAGCTTTGTTACTGGTTGAGCTTGGCACACTGTTCATCACTTATAGTAGAGACTCCATCATCTTTATCATTGTGACACATGAGGGTGTGAGTGCCCCCCATGATTTGAGGGAGGAGACTCTTCTAACGATTTCACACGAGAAGCATTCATAGTTGTACGTTCTTGAGGAGAGGTATGGCATAGATGACTTTGATTATGCTCATATTTTTCATTGTGGGGATCATGAGTTGTTTCTTTTGGAGAGCCCACTAAAGTCTCAAGGCTTAGCAATAGAGGAGATAGTTGAGCACATTCCTTGTGGACCAGCCCACAAGGTAGTATATGCATCCATGGATTGGGTGCACTGATATATGAAAAACATGGGCACACTCTGGGATATAGGTTCAGGATACATCAATAGAGTAATGGATATATTAGTGCCTATAGGATACAGAATTGAACAAGATGATTCAGTGATAGGAATTAGTATGAAGGGGTATTCATTGGCACAAAGTAGTGTACAATGGAGTTTTGGAGCATTTCCTCCAGGGAGACCTCCTGATGGAGTCCTCAAACATACCATTCATTTGAGGTTACCCAAGATCAGTGAGTGGATGGGGTATATTTAGGGAGTAGTATATCCCTTGATGATTGATATTCATCTAGGATATCATCATATGAGGGACATGGAGAAGGATACTCACAGGTCTACTTCCTGGCTTCATTATGAGTTCTTGGTCATGCCCTTGGGGTTGACCAACACACTAGTCACTTTCAAATTTTGTAGGAAGTGGGAGAGGAATATATTGTTTTTATTTGATCCCCTCATGGTATACAACAAGTTAGAGAGGATCATTATATCTGGTAGGATGAGACAAGGGGCATTGTGTCCATGACGAAGATCTTTCATTTTTGACCATGTGATCAATGTGTAGAGTGCACACGAGGAGATCCAGACTCTATTAGATCGGTTCATAGGGATTTCAGCAAGAATTTGGAGTGGTGGAATTCCAATTTGGTGGTGGGATATTGGTATTCATTTGAGTGGTAGACAACTTTAGATGATGAGGATGATTGACAAGGTCGTGTCAGGGTTTGGTTTGTTTCATTATGGAGATGTGAGAGGCATTGTTGATATTTGTTTTATATGGTGATGTATATTCTCCATCATGATACCGAGGATATGAGTTCAGTCCTTTTAGGGATTTTAGCTTGGGGGTCTAAGAGAGGAGAGTGCAATCTGAGAATGGTGAACAAAAAATTATGATCAGAGGGTTGCAACGTTAGTAGGATGGTTCCTTGTGAAAATTATCTTGGGACACTGAAACTGTAATGTTTGAAAACTCAATAGTCGATACAAATGAGACGACCTTTTTTTGTTTTCTAGAGTTTAATATTGGGATGCTTAGGATTGATTGCTTGGAGGATTGGTGCTCTCAATATTTTACCGAGTTTACATAACTCACGATTTCCTGTCCAAGTGGATTCTTGTATTAGCACCTTACAGATTAGTTCTATGAGTAGAGGGTGCTTCACATCATAAATTCTAGATGAGGACCCTGGTGACTTTACCACTTATAGGAAAGTCTCAGAGAGCTTCGCGTGGAGGGAATTTATGGATGATGTGTTGGGATATATGGGGGAGTGTATGAATTTTCAAAAGAGTAGGTTAGGGCACACTCATCGAGTAGGGTTGACGCATTATTTTCCTATTTATGATAGAAAGTGGGAGAGAATGTTGATAGATTGCATCACAGGTTTACCGAGGGTGCATAGAGAAGATACTATGTGTGCAATGATTGACCAGTTATCAGAGTTCATGCACTTCTTGATGATTTCTTCAGAGTACGGGGTAGCACGAGTGATAGAGATATCTCATGGGGAGATGTTTAAAGTCCATGAGCAGACCAGAATCATTGCGAGTGATCGATACAACATGTTTCATAGTGCATGTTGGTAGGCACTGCTAAGATTTGCAAGCACAAGTTTGACTCCCAGTATTAGTTTTTACCCTCAGACAAATGGTTAAGAAGAGATGGTGAACCAATGGGACGAGAGGTATCTACATGAATATGTGAGGTCATGGATAGAGTGGTTACACTTAGATGAGAATTTCTACAAATCCACTCATGGTAGTTTGCAGACCACTCAGGCTCAACACAGGAGGTATGCAGATAGGCACAAGGTAGAGAACAATTTCGATATTGGAGATGTGGTTTTCATAAGGGTGCAACTACATATATCATTTCCATTGAAGAGAGGTGGTGCTGAGAGGATGAGGACACTCCGCTATGGTCCCTACGGGGTGAATCGAAGAGTTGGAGAGGTAGATTATGAGCTGGAGTTGCTAGAGGTTAGCCATATTCATAATGTTTTCCATGTGTCATACCTCAAGAAGGGGTGGGGACCACATGTTACCACTTCCATTAAGCTACCACCACTATATGAGAGAGCACAGATGATACTCACTCCCAAGGAAGTTTTGGACGTCTCGGGAAGGAAATTTAGGAGTAGAGTGATCATGGAATACTGTGTTAGGTGGAGGGATTGGTCAGTAGGGGATGCCATGTGGGAGAGTGAGCAAATTTTACAGCATCCTAGTTTGTGGTTGCTTGAGGGAAAGAAATCTCGAGAAGGGAGGGCTATGTTGTCCCTTTCTAAGTGATCATTCTGGATGGATGGCGTAGTAGCCTAGCTAATTCTCGTTGGTTATAGACAAAAAAGAAATGGGGGTCAAGGTGATTAATTGATGTCACTTGGTTAGAAAAGGTTATATTTCTAAGGTAACATTAACTAATTAATTAAAAACGTGTTTTAAGTGACTTGAGTTTATAAAGTCACTTTACTTTATTAAAAGGGTAAAAGGGTCTAAAAAGGGTCAACGAGGAAATAAAAGGAGAAGGAGAGCACCCTCTCTCATTATGCATTGTTATTTTTCTAAAAAAAATATTGACAGAGTTTTTGTGGCTTTGGCTCTTGGGACGAAAAACCCTAGAGGAAAAGATTGGTTTTGGTGGTGAGACCATCCACCCTCGTTGGTCATAGAGAGAATATCACTCATATATTTTCACAATGCTTCATTTGTGGTAGAGTTTATCTTTGGGTGATTGATTTTTATTGTGTGTGACTGAGTTTCTCATTTAGTGGTTGAGTATTTTTATTCGTGGCTAAGTTTGTTGGTGTATTGGGTCAACTGCATTTGTGAAGGATGATTTTCCAGGAAAAGGGGTTGAACGGCTTCATGGTTTGATTCATTGTTCAAGAGAGGTCAAGTTCCTTGTTGTAGGGTCAATTTTCCTCACTAGGACCGAGCTTGATTATGATTGGATGAGTTTCTTGTAGTAGAGATGAAGTGGGATGACTTAGGGATGAGATTTCTTGGGTAGGAGGACATCTTCATTAGTGGTTGTTGTTATTTTTGTTGAGGGGTGAGTTATTGTTGCAAAGAAGGGAGAACACATGCTGTTGTTCACTATAKATATGTCCCTAATTCTTGAACTACAATACATTCTCTTGTTGGTATGATTTGTGCACCTACATGCTTGGTATTTCCAACTCAGAGTTATTGTACATTTATGGTCATCAACATCAACTTTGCTCCAGTATTTGCAAGGACATCCTACAAAACATTATACCAGGCTCCATTTATTATTACAATTTTGTATGTGGGAATTTAAAATGTTCTTCAATTGTCATGAATGTGCTATGCAATAGATAAATTTCTCTGTTGTGTTATCTTTGTTGTATAAGTTGTGAGTTGTGGTCCTTTATATTCTTGTTGTTATATCTCTTTACTGTACTAAAAGGAACATTTGGCATGACTAAACCATATGTAAACTACCCATAACACTTCAAGAATCCATTTAGAAATACAACAACAGTAAATTGGGGAGTTCTATGGTGAAATGTAACCTACAACCTAAGTGTTTGAGGAAAGTCATCACTTAGAAATACACTTAGTTTGTTATAGGAGCAAAGAAAAATTGTGATATCAATAAGTGGGTTATTACAAAAAATGCTTTAGCCATCTCATGTATTTGTCCAATGATATCAATATAGAGTACATGTATCTAACAATCTCT
>JASDQU010100899.1:179005-226579 GCA_032191745.1 Picea mariana
CCCATTTATGATTGAAAGTGGAAGAGAATTTTGATAGATTGCATCACAGGTTTACCGCGGGTGCATAGAGAAGATACTATGTGTGCAATGATTGACGAGTTATCAGATTTCATGCACTTCTCGTTGATTTATTCAGAGTATGGGGTAGCATGGGTGACAGAGCTATCTCATGGGGAGATGTTTAAAGTCCATGAGCAGACCAAAGTCATTGTGAGTGATCGATACAACGGGTTTCATAGTGCATGTTGGCAGAAGCTCTTAAGATTTTTGAGCACAGGTTTGACTCCCAGTATTATTTTTTACCCTCAAATGAATGGTTAAGAAGAGATGGTGAACCAATGGTATGAGAGGTATCTACATGACTATGTGAGGTCATGGATAGAGTGGTTACATTTAGATGAGAATTTCTACAAAACCACTCGTGGTAGTTTGTAGACCACTTAGGATCAACACAGGAGGTATGCAGATAGACACAAGGTAGAGCACAATTTCGATATTGGAGACGTGGTTTTCTTAAGGATGAAGCTACATAGATAATTTCCATTGAGGAGAGGTGGTGCTGAGAGGATGAGGCCACGCCTCTTTGGTCCCTACGGGGTGAACCGAAGAGATGGAGAGGTAGCTTATGAGCTAGAGTTGCTAGAGGTTAGCGAGATTCACAATGTTTTCCATGTGTCATGCCTCAAGAAGGGGTGGGAACCACATGTTACCACTTCCATCAAGTTACCACCACTATATGAGAGAGGAGAGATGATACTGACTCCCAAGGAAGTTTTGGACTTCTCGGGAAGGTAATTTAGGAGCAAAGTGATCATTGAATATTGTGTTAGGTGGAGGGATTGGTCAGTAGGGGATGCCATGTGGGAGAGTGAGAAAATTTTACAGCATCCTAGTTTGTGGTTGCTTGAGGGAAAGCAATCTCAGGAAGGTAGGGTTATGTTGTCCCTTTCCAAGTGATCATTCTGGATGGATGGTGTAGTAGCCTAGCTAATTCTCGTTGGTTATAGACAACAAAGAAAAGAAGGTGAAGGTGATTAATTGATGTCACTTGGTTAGAAAAGTTTATATTTCCAAAGTAACATTGAGTAATTAATTAAAAACTTGTTTTATGTGACTTGAGTTTATAAAGTCACTTTACTTTATTAAAAGGGTAAAAGGGTCTGAAAATGGTCAACTAGGAAATAAAAGGAGAAGGAGGGCACCCTCTCTCATTATGCATTGTTATTTTTCTAAAAACAAAATTGACACAGTTCTTGTGGCTTTGGCTCTTGGGATGAAAAACCCTAGAGAGAAATATTGGTTTTGGTGGTGAGACCATCCACCCTCGTTGGTCATAGATAGAATACCACTAATATATTTTCACAATGCTTCATTTGTGGGAGAGTTTATCTTTGGGTGATTGATTTTTATTGTGTGTGACTGAGTTTCTCATTTAGTGGTTGAGTATTATTATTCGTGGCTAAGTTTGTTGGTGTATTGGGTCGAATGCGTTTGTGGAGGACAAGTTTTCAAGAAAAGGGGTCAAATTGCTTCATGGTTTCATTCATTGTTGAAGGGAGGTCAAGTTCCTTGTTGTAGGGTCAATTTTCCTCACTAGGACTCAGCTTTATTATGACTGGACGATTTTCTTGTAGTAGAGATCAAGTGGGATGACTTACGGTTGAGATATCTTGGGTAGGAGGACATCTTCATCAGTGGTTGTTGTTATTTTTTTTGAGGGGTGAGTTATTGTTGCAAAGAGGGGAGAACACATGTTGTTGCTCACTATAGATATGTCCCTAATTCCTGAACTACAATACATTCTCTTGTTGGGATGATTTGTGCACCTACATGCTTGGTATTTCCAACTCAGAGTTATTGTACATTTATGGTCACCAACAATCACCTTTGCTCCTATATTTTCAAGGACAACCTACAAAACATGGTATTTCCAAATCAGAGTTATTGTACATTTATGGTCACCAACAATCACCTTTGCTCCTTTATTTTCAAGGACAACCTACAAAACATTATACCAGGTTCCTCCATTTATTATTACAATTTTGTATGTGGGAATTTCCAATGTTCTTCAATTGTCATGAATGTGCTATGCAATAGATAAATTTCTCTATTGTGTTATCTTTGTTATATAAGTTGTGAGTTGTGGTCCTTTAAAAGCTTGTTGTTATATCTCTTTACTATACTGAAATGAACATTTGGCATGCCTAAACCATATGCAAACTCCCCATAACACTTCAAGAATCCATTTAGAAATACAACACCAGTAAATTGAGGAGTTCTATGGTGAAAAGTAACCTACAACCTAAGTGTTTGAGGAAAGTCATCACTTAGAAATACACTTAGTTTGTTGTAGGAGCAAAGAAAAATTGTGATATCAATAAGTGGGTTATTACAAAAAATGTTTTAGCCATCTCATGTGTTTGTCCAATGACATCAATATAGAGTACATGTATCTAACAATCTCTAGACCTAGATCTCACTAGTAAATCATAAGTTAACATTCTCCACTTTATCCTTTGTCTATGTGACTTTATACTAGACATCTTACTAATTATATTAATTCTACCAATAATTAATTAACCTTAATAAAAATAAAGAAAAAAAACACTTAGTTTTTTTTGGGTCATCCAAAAATATCTACACAATAGTTCAGCAAGTTTCCTTTACCTCGAAGATATCTTATATGACATTTACCTTATATGACATTTGTAAGTTCTCACTAAGGCGTTTTTACATGTTGAATGTGTACTCTATATTACCAATTTTAACATTAAAAACTACATAATTGAAAACACATTAGTATGTAAGTAGATAAATATACAGTATGTCATGAAAATGGAAATAACCAAATTGAAAACACATTAATATGTAAGTAGATAAATATGTCATGAAAATGGAAATAACCAAATGTTTAACAATATTAATGATGTAAATGAAATATTATCCATCTAAAAACTTGAAAATACTAATACCCACAAAATAAACTACATTCATGGTTTATCTCCCAATAAATCCATGTTTAATACATACGGCATATTAATCATGTATGCCCTCTCTAATTGAAGTCCCAACCCAAACACATAAATAAACACAACACAAACACAATTTCGCTAACAATTTTTTAGGTGCTTGCAAACACAATTTCACGAACCATTTAGTTTAATTGAGAGAGGGAGGAATTTTAGTTTAAGTCCATGTCGCCTTCCGTGTTGATCGCTGGGATTTGGGCAATCTCGATGCGGGGATCCGTTGGAATCCCAGTCGCATATGGAATCACGTTGGAAGTGAACAACACTCTCTGAAGAGGAACCGGAACAGTCTGATATTTTCACGTTGGAAGTGAACAACACTCTCTGAAGAGGAACCGTTGGAATCCCAGTCGCAGATGGAATCACGTTGTGCAGGCGTCTCTATTGAACTTTGTTCAGCGATCAACACTGAAGGCAACATGGGCTTAAACTAAAATTCCTCCCTCTCTGAAATTTGACCAGTATAAATGTCTCGTGAAATTGTGTTTGCAAGCACCTAAAAAATTGTTAGCGAAATTGTGTTTGTGATGTGTTTATTTATGAGCTGGGGGTGGACCCACAACGTTTCCTCTCCAGAGAGTGTTATCGTAGGCAATCACTCCCCCGATCTTCACCAGATCGATCAGCCGCTTGTGATAGTTCAGATAGTTCTCTTTGTCCGCATCCACGAACGCAAAATCGAACGATCCGTTCATCTCCCCCTGCACAACAGCACAGACCAACTCAATTTACTACTTTGTTAAATCTTTCATTCAAAACATTCTATTATCCTTCATATTACATACATTCTCAAGCATTTCATCCAGCAATGGCAGAGCAGGGCCTTCTCTGAAATCAATTTTGTGGGCAACTCCAGCTTTCTCAATGATAGGTCGCCCAATCTCATAAGTCTTTCTATCAGTGTCCATCGCTATTATCTGCCATGCCAACTTCATCATTTAATTCTCCTCCACACAAAACATTAAATTTAAAAAAACCAACAAATAATTAAAACTTTACCCAAAAACTGAATATGTACTCTTATTCAGTCAGTCGAATATGACTATGAAAAGGGATATGAATTACCTTTCCGTCCTCGGGTAAGGCAAGGGCTGTGCTAAGAAGTGAGTGACCTGTGTTCACCCCAATCTCTATGGTGTTCTGAGCATTCATTAGCTTCAGTAGAAGGCTCAGAAATTGAGCTTCATCCGGAGGAATGGCCATAAAGCTCCTGTCAGACCATGAAGAATGATTTTTAGACATACCGCCCATCTCGACGAATGCGGAGACAGAGAGGAATAAGTGGGTTTTACCAGGGAACTTTGGCAGTCACTTCCCGAAGCTCCTTCAATGGCTCGGGCTCATGAGGGTACACGCTTGTTTCCAATATATACTGCAACATTTGCATTATTAACCAATCAAACGTTTAAAGTAGATGAATACGCTGCACTATGAAAACTTTAACCTAGTTAATTAATAACCCCACTAATTTAAGTAAAAACCACAGAAGCCAGACTTAACAAACATCAGCCGGACCAAAACAATTTATTCTAATATCCTCTTTAAGGTTTACATTACAAATAACAATACTGAAATGAAATCATATAACAATATTATTGTATTTTACTTTACAAATAACAACACTGAAATCATATAACAATATTATTGTATTTTAATCAGTGTTTGGTCTATTCTTGTCTTTATTTTATATAACAATATTATCTTATTTTAATCAGTGTTTGGTCTATTCTTGTCTTTATTAGTATCTTTTTTCACTTTTGAATTTTTTTTAGACTACTCTCTTTCTCACCAGTTTATTCGAGTTTAATCTGGTTTTGTAGTGAACTGGACTGCTAGTCATTCTATTGACATACTCCTATCTGTTGATATACATGGTATACCAATGACATGCCTGAAATAACATTAATACATTAATATATTAAATACTTAAATATATTAAATTCATTAATGTATTAAATATGTTAATACATTAATACATTAATTTATTTGATACATTAAATACATTAATGTATTACATTAATATATTAATACATTATTAATACATTAATACATTAGTAAAGCATTATTAATACATTTAGTAAAGCATTATTAATGTATTAATAAATTAATATATTAGTAAAGTATCATTAATACATTAATAAAGTAATTTAGTAAAACATTATTAATGTATTAATACATTAGTAAAACATTATTAATACATTAATGTATTAATATATCAAATACATTAAACATACCAATTTATTAAATATTTTATAAATAAAAACATAAATATTCATATTAAAACATTAATATTACAAAATTAATACATTAAAAAGTATAAATACATTATTAAAATATTAATATATTAATAATACATTATAATAATGTACTAACTTATTATTATAAATGTATTAATAAAACACTAACAAATACATTACCTAATAAATTATAATAGTATATTAACTCATACTTTAATGTATTAATTCAGTATTAATTCAGTATTAAATACATTAATATATTAGTAAAGCATTATTAATGTATTAATACATTAGTAAAGCATTTTTAATACATTAATATATTAAATACATTAATGTATTAAATATTTTATAAATAAAAATAAAAATATTGATATTAAAACATTAATATTGCATAATTAATACATTAAAAAAGTATAATACATTATAAAAAAAATAATATATTAATAATACATTATAATAATACATTAACTCGGTATTATAAATGTATTAATAAAACACTAACAAATACATTACCTAATAAATTATAATAGTATATTAACTCATATTTTAATAATGTATTATTAATATCTTAATGTATTAATACATTATTAATAATGTATTAATGTTAAAGTAATACATTATTATAAAATAATAATATATTATTATTATTATTATTACATTATTATACAATAATAAAATAATACATTAATTAATAAGATAATGATACATTAATAAAATAACGATACATCTATACTTTAATAATATATCACTCAAATTAATATATTATAATAATGTATTAATTCATTATTATAATGTTAAAATATTTTATAAATAACATATTTATAGATTATTGATTAATGTTCATCATGATAATGCAATGGAAATGTTAGTCATAATGAGATGTATGTAATCATGTTTTACTTTTTAGGCAATGATTTATATTTTTCCTAAGGACATTGATAACAAAAGGGAAATGTTCGTCACATTGTGACGATGGGAAACATTCGACATAATGCGACATTGGGATATCATCGTCACATTGCGACGTAGAGAAATGTTTGTCACAATGCGAGATAGGAAAGTGTTCATCATAATGCAATGATAGTCACAGTGCAATGGAAATGTTCATCATAATGCAATGGAAATGTTAGTGACAATGAGATGTATGGAATCATGTTTTACTTTTTAGACAATGATTTGTTTTTTTCCTAAGGACATTGATAACAAAAGGGAAAAGTTCATCACATTGTGACAATGGGAAACGTTCGTCAAAATGCGACATTAAGAAATGGTCGTCACATTGCAACGCTGGGAAATGTTCGGCACAATGCGACATAGGGAAATGTTCATCATAATGCAATGTTAGTCACGATGAGATGTATGGAATCATGCTTTACTTTTTAGACAATAGTTTATATTTTTCTAAGGACATTGATAACAAAAGGGAAATGTTCGTCACATTGTGATTAATACATTATTAATAATGTATTAATGTTAAAGTAATACATTATTATAAAATAATAATATATTATTATTATTAATACATTATTATACAATAATAAAATAATACGTTAATTAATAAGATAATGATACATTAATAAAATAATGATACGATGGCAAACATTCGACACAATGCGACATTGGGAAATGATCACCACATTGCGACGTAGATAAATGTTCGTCACAATATGACATAGGAAATTGTTCATCATAATGCAATGATAGTCACAATGCAATGGAAATGTTCATCATAATGCAATGGAAATGTTAGTCATAATGAGATGTATAGAATCATGTTTTACTTTTTAGACAATGATTTGTTTTCTTCCTAAGGACATTGATAACAAAAGAGAAAAGTTCATCACATTGTGACGATGAGAAACGTTCGTCAAAATGCAGCATTAGGAAATGGTCGTCACATTGCGAGGTTGGGAAATGTTCGTCACAATGCGACATAGAGAAATGTTCATCATAATGCAATGTTAGTCACAATGAGATGTATGGAATCATGCTTTACTTTTTAGACAATAGTTTATATTTTCTTATGGGCATTGATAACAAAAGGGAAGTGTTCGTCACATTGTGACGATGGGAAACGTTCGTCACAATGTGACATTGGGAAATAGTCGTCACATTCCAACGTTGGAAAATGTTCGTCACAATGGGACGTGGGTAAATGCTCATCATAATGCAATGTTTGGAAAAACTTGACACAGTGTAGAATCATCTTTTACTTTTGCACCGTTGCAAAAATGGTCGTTATAATGTGGCGTCAATAATTTTTTGTGACATTGTGACGTTCGAAAAAGTTTGTCACATGGCGACATTGGGAAATGTTTGTCACAGTGCAATATTGGGAAATGTTAGTCGCAATGAGATGTATGGAATCGTCTTTTACTTTGTATAAAATGATTTATACTTTTCCATAAAATATATGGTAAAAATAAAAATTAGTAAAAACAATTTTATAAAAGATGATTGGTGGATTCATAAATCACATCTCCCCATTAAAGCCTACATAATATTAACAACAGCCTAACTGAGATAAACCGACAATACATGCTTTACAACTTTATAGAGAAAGTACATGCTTTACAACCTTATATAAAATAGATGCATAATTAGTTTTAATTTATTATTAATAAATTTGAAAAACTAAATCTATATAATATAATAGAAGTGGGAAAGTAAAAATTATATAGGTATTAAAAATTTATCTTGGAATTAAAAATTTATCTTAATCTATTTATTTTTTAAATTATTTTGGCTACATAATCAATTTAAAAATATATTAATATAATACATTTTTAATTGAACCAATTTCACTATTAATATATTAATTAAGCTATTGATATATTACACTATTAATATGTATTAATCAATTGAAACAATTTCAAATTTGAAAAAATAAATCTATATAATATAATTAATGTGGGGAAAATAAATATATAAACATTATAAACTTGGAATTATAAATCTATCATAATTTATTTATTTTTAAATTTTTTTTACTACTTAATAGATTTTAAAATATATTAATACATTTAATTGAACCAATTTCAATATTAATATATTAATTGAATCAATTGAACTATTAATACATTATAGTATTAATCTATTGAACCAATTTCAAATTTGATATAAAAAGAAAAATTAAATTTAACACTTATAAAAAGGAAAGTTAAATTTTAACTTGTTTAAACGACACTTATAAATGTTTTTGGCTACTTAATAAATTTAAAAATATATTTATACATTTAATTGAACTAATTTCACTATTCATATATTAAATGAACCAATTTAACTATTAATATATTAATTGAACTATTAATATATTAATCTATTGAACCAATTTCAAATTTGATATAAAAAGGGAAGTCAATTTTTATATAAGATTTATAAATCAAGTATAAATCATTACATTTTTATTATTAAATTATTATTACTTAAATTATCTTTAAATTATTATTTTCTTATTATTATAAAATAAATCTTAATACAAATAACATTAACTTTAATAAAACCATAACCCTAATTTTAATGGGAATAACTTTAACTCTAATATCACTCTAACCCTAACCCTAATAAGTATTGACAATAATTGAAATGTATAACAAAATTGATAACTTTCCTTTAAATTTTAATGCATTTATACTAAGATTAATGTCTAAGACATTAAAATATTAAAGCATTGTAAAAAAAATTATTTTAATGCATTAAAATATTACTACAATATTAAATAATACATTAAATTAAATTAAAACTAAAACTGTTAAATTATTATCATTACATTCTTATTATTAAATTATTATTAGTTAAATTATTTTTTACTTTTTATTTTTTTATTATTATTAAATTAATTCTAATAAATCCATAACTCTAATTTAAATGAGAATAACTCTAACCCTAACCCTAATAAGTATTAACAATAATTAAAATGTATAACTCTAAAAAAAACTCTAAAGCTAACAAATAAATAAATAAAAGATAGATTTAGCGGGTTAGAATGTTAATACATTACCAAAGTATTAATATGCTTTTAAAATAATATATTAATAATACATTTAATACATTACTAAATATAAAAACATTAATACATTTTTACATTAAATTAAATTTAAATTATTAAATTATTATTATTATTAAAAATAAATTATTATTATTATTATTATTATTATTATTATTATTATTATAAAATAAATTGAAATACAAATAATTAATTATAATATGACTTTAACCATACTTTCAATAAGAATAATATTAACCTTAATCTTATTTTATATTCACCTATACATTTATGTAGTTAACCATACTTTTAATAAGAATAATATTAACCTTAATTTTATTTTATATTCACCTATACATTTATGTAGTTATAGATGTAGTTACATAAGCAACATTTTTATAACTATAAAAAGTTTATAAATTTATAAATTTATCCAAAATTCAAATCACAGCTTTGAAAAATAATTAAATATAAATTTTGACAGAGCTTATAATAATAATACCGATGTGAAATATATACATAATATAATTTAAAGCTATAAACATCCTTATATTATATATTATAATACGTTATGTATTATTATTTAAAACTATACATGGCGTATATAATTTAAAGCTATACACACCCTTGTTATATAATACACAGCGTATATAATACAGAGCGTATTTAGAAGCACATTATTATTTTGAAAAAGTATTGAACTTTGAACCGATCTGATATATCAGGAACTTTGAACCACTTTTATAATTAATTAGCGTTTAATTATTTTATGGAGAACGTTTTGAAAAATGTATACAAAATCGCGAGAATGTTTTGTGAAAAGATAAAAGTTATTAAACAACCCTAAACTATAAGTCCATCTAAAGGAAAACGAAGGTTCGGCGTCAGCCTTCATCTTATAAAATACAATTTTGAGTGATCCGTGAGAGACTGATTCAAACCTATGCTAGTTAAAAAAAAACAGCTTCAAAACACTACAAGTAACATTCGAGGCAAACGTTCTGCTCAATACATTACAATTACTATCATTTTCCATTGGCAGTCGCAAGTTAAATTTCCCTTTACTAATTCCAAATTCTTCTTGCTGTGGCAATATAAAATCATTTTGAATGAGTGGTTGTTCATTCAATAGACAAATATTATCTTGCCACATAGACCCGTCAGAGGCCTCACTAAATATATAATATCTAGCACTGAATCTCGATCGGGATAGTTCTGCAGCATACACCCTTTTCCTTGTTTCACTTATTATTTTCTTTGATGATCTCTACCACCATATTGGTTGTATCAATGCCTGTTCATTCCAAACCTAAAAGATTATGAATGCAAATTTGATAAGATCAATAATGCAAGATGTTTACATAGACAAACATATCAGATTAATATTAAGATTGACAAATAATTATCAACCCGCAAGAACAGACCGGGATTGATTTACCTGCAAGGTAGCCACCATGTACATATCCATTGAATTTATGGCTCGTATGTTCTCCTGTGAAGTAAATGGGACCAACAGGTGCCTGCAATCAAATAGCATTTTATGCATAACCCAACACGCAGATGTAGATCAATTCGTATGTTTTAAAGAACCTGTGAAGTAACGCCGACTTGTATCCGCGCATCTTTAAAGAATGCATCCACATGCCACCAACACATATATGAAATGTTAACAGCACATTCCACCACCACCTGGTAAAGACTCTCACTCCAAAACCTTCCACAGGCCATTCGGTAACCATAATTATCTTTGCTAATTCCCTAACGTGGCAATTTAGTGAGCATTATGTAATTTTTTAAATCATATTAAGTAAAAGTAAAAAAGTAAACATAGAAATGTATTTCTTTATAAAAGCAAGGAAGTTAATTTATCAAAATCTCATCCATTGATTAGAGTGTAAGACGAAGAATATGCCATTGTATTCAATTCTTGATAGTAAGATTAAAATTTCTAATTTAAAGATTGATTAACCCAGCTATTCTGATAGAGGGAACGCCTACGGCATAAATATAGCATAATTCAGTCATACAACTTAACCTATTTTACAAAAAGACAGAAACTGTACAGATAAGTCATCTTTCTTGGGTCAGCAAGTCCTCCAAAAACCACAAACCTTAACAGAGACTGTAGACATAACCAAACCAGTAACCATATTCTTATGGTAAGACTGGACTTCAACACACCAGCTTAAAGCTTAAATTATGTTACTCTGTTCTATGATAAATTCTTTGTAAAAAACTAACAAAACTTTCACAATATTTTCAATAATTAACTAATATAAACTTACCCCCCAAAAAATAATAATAATATGAAACTACTATATCTGCCCCTTGCGTTGAAACATCCAGTGGGGGTGAGACTAACCTGATAGAGAGCATTGCTCTGCAACAGACTTTTGTGATCCATTTGATGATGGATGGCAGCCTTACTCTCCTCCTGTACTTGGGTTGAGTCCGCCTTCACCTCTTCTGTATGGCAGCCTTACTCTCCTCCTGTACTTGGGTTGAGTCCGCCTTCACCTCTTCTATAGGTGGTCGTTGAACATCTGTTGTCCCTGGTATTTCCTCAGACCTTAAACACATCTGAGCCATAACTGCGAGAAGAAGACGAGGAATCTGCCCCAGTGATTATGTGGTGGTATGGCAATGCAATTTTACAAGTTCATTGTGTTACAATGTGAATTGGACAATTAAGCATAGAAGATGTTATTTTCTTGTTTAGATTTAAATATGAGTTAGTTATATTGATTTGGGATGGAATTTGATAGGAAAATGGAACGATTTTTTAATGAAATACATTGAAATTTTTTTGACGATTTTTTTGTTGAATTTTTTTTTGATGATCTTCAAAATAATTTCTTGAAATCTTTTTGATGATCTTTAAAATTCTCTATTGAAACAGTAAAAACCATTAATAGAGTTGTCAAAAAAATCAAATTTTAAGGGTTGTTTCTTTTTGAAATTTTTAACCTAATAGTGATCGATCTTGGATTTAAATACCATTTGTTGAAACTTTTTTGATGACCTTTAAACTCTTTGGCTGTTTAGTTTTGAAATAAGTTGTCAAAACAATCAAATTTGAGGGGCTATTTGGTTTTGAAATTCTTAATCTAATAGTGATTGATCTTGGATTTAAATACCATCTGGATTATTGATCTTCGATTTAAATACCATATGGATTATTATAACTGTTATAATTTGATAAATGTGGAAACACAAATTAACATGAGACAAAACACAGTCACATAGAAATAAAAGACACAGAGATTTAACCTGGTTCACCCAAGGATTGGGCTAAGTCCACCAAGAAAAGGTATCTGTTTTCTTTTATTCAAATCATGGAGATTACAGTAGCTAGCTCACACTTTTCACCACTCCATTTTTGCCTCTACGGGCTTACATAATTTATATACAATTACATGAAAATGGATTATAGAATGCGCTCACAACAAATTCTAACTTGGGCTCAATAGTTACAACCAACACTGAATTTTTGGATCTAAATCCTAATCATGGGTAATTTGTTGTCACCGTTTCCAACAATCTCCACCTTGACAACAATTAACCTGATACCTTGCTCTTGCTTTTGTTCATCACCTTCTCTGCAAGTCAAGAGAAGCCAAGCACCATTGCAGCTTCTCAAACATTACGGTTTTGTGAACATGTCTGTGGAGTTCTCTGTTGTATGCACTTTCTCAAGAGAGACTCCACCTTCATTGATAACCTGTCTTACAAAATGGTACTTGATAGGTGTATGTTTTGTTTTACTGTGATAGGCAGGATTCTTAGCCAAGTGAATAACGGTAACACCCCTTTTCACTCATTATTGTGTAGGTGTTACTACGCGGAATAACAACATTCTCACTCATAATTAATCACATGCATTTAAAACAAGTTAAACACATTCAACACAGAGTAATCATACGATTTACTTCCATAATCAACAATCAATACTATTTAACATCAATTCATATACACAGTGGAATACATGTTAGTTATAATATCATACAGAGATGCACAATCATAAATTAACATCCTCTGATACTTATCTTTCAACAGTGGTAGATTCCACCAACCAAGTGCATGCCTTCCATGAACCTCCCAGCCTTATACCGCACTGCTCATCATCTCAACAGTGCGTCACCCCCGAGCTAGGACTAAGCTCCACCCCAAGACAAGGAATCCTAGGCTAGGCTGAGGTTACATGGGGAACAACACACAGCCACAACGATGGGATTCTCTTCCAGGAACCTCTCACGCTCACTGCCCATAGACCCTCATTCCCCACATGCATGTTCCACCCCAGGAGTATATGCCTTCTTTGTCACTTGGATAGTCCTTCGGCTAATAACCTCCCTTGCCTTGGGTTACAGCAATAGACCGGACCAGAAGTCTCCGAGCTCTATGGAGACTACGGGGTTCCTTCCAGGAGTTATCTCCTTCCTTTGTACACTCTCTCACCTAGAGAGAGTGTTGCTCCACTAGCCAACAAGCCACATGTAGTCTAACACTACGTGGCCACAACAATCAACAGGAAAAATTGACGTAAATTTCCTACAGGATCAACAATGGCCAAATGGCTCACGGTCACGACTTTGGGACAGAGACCCCACGTACAGGTTCGATCTCAAACAGAGCATGCACATGGATTCTCCAGACCGACACAGGATTTTTAGTTCAGAAGATGTACGAGGGTTATCTGCAGAGGTTGGATCAGTCGTACCGCTCAGAGCCCATATGCGCTCAGGCCGTCAGGTGGAATGGAGCACAACCCCCATCACGACTCATCTTTGCGATTTTATTTGCATGGGCCTGGGCTGACACTTGTCACCCTGGAAACTGCATGCATTTCCCCAGCACGCATCCCCTTCCTCATGGTTAGGAACTTAGGATAAAACATGAAATGCTCATGCCTTTTTGGAATAATATTAAAATATTATTCCTAAGGCTGAAGCCCCCTAGGCTTAACACTTAGCCCCTTTTCCCACCTTCCAGCCGCTAATCCCTTACCTACTCTATGGAAGCTCAGTCCCCCTTCACTCATTCATCATGGTCAGTCTGCACCTGGTGGTGTTTACAATTTTATTAAATGTTCTGCATGATTACATATACAACAGCAGGCTCCTGGCCTTCAACACTTAGGCTCCTTGGCCTAACAAACACATAAGCCACCAACTTATAAAAATTTGGCTCACCAGCCTATAAAACATAATTACAATTCCTTTTAGAACATAATTTACAATAGGGCTCGGCCTTGGGGACACTACAATCCCCCTCCCCTTATTTTTTCACTATCCTCAGTGCGACTTACACTGTCTCTGCAAGCCTTTCAAAATTTTCAAAAAGAGGCAGGTACTTTGCACACATAGCATCTGCATGCTCGCATGTCGTGTCCTCAAGACTGTACCAGGTCCACTAGACCTTTACAAGCTCTATAGCTTGATTCCTGGGTTGTTTGCTTTTCCTGTCCAATATGCGCACAGGATGCACTTGCAGAACACCTTCTGGTTCCACCTGAATCAGATTCCAATCGATAACATGATTAGCATCAAGTACATATTTCTTAAGTAGTGAAACATGAAACACATTATGTACAGTGATAGATGTAGGTAATGCAATCATGTATGCAACTGGCCCAATCCTTTCGAGGATCTCAACTGGCCCACAAAATCTAGCTTCCAATTTGGCACAACTTCCCAACTTCAGGGAACTCCTGCTAGTCTTCACTTTCAGGAAAACATGGTCACCCACTTTGAATTCTCTATGGGTTTTGTTACTATCAGCATAACTTTTATTCCTATCCTGGGAAACTTTTAGATTCCGTTTAATTTTTATCATTTGATCTTCCATCTCTTTGAGCAGCTCAAGCCCAACTACTGCTTTGTCAGTTGGATTATCCCAGCTCACTGGAGTGTTGCACTTTCTTCCATAAAGTGCTTTGAATGGGCTCATCTTCAATGATGCATGATACCCATTATTGTAAGCGAATTCTACCAAATGCAGGTAGTTTTCCCATCTTGATGGTTTATCCATCACATACATTCTCAGTATGTCTTCTATTACCCTGTTCACCCTCTTTGTCTGACCATCAGACTCAGGATGATTCATTGTACTAAAGTTCAGATTTGTTCTGAACCCTTTGAACAGTCCTTTCTAGAAATTTGAAGTGAATTTTGGGTCCCTATCAAACACAATTGTCTTAGGAATTCTGTGCAAGCATGCAACTTCTTTTAAAAATATATCATCAACATCAGCTGCCCTATGGGTGGTTTTCAGTGGAATAAAATGGGCAGCTTTAGTAAGCTTGTCCACCACCACCATGATTGAATCATGTTGCTTGCTTGTTCTGGGCAGTTCGGTGATAAAATCCATTGTTACCACGTCCCATTTCCATTCAGGAATGGGTAAAGGCYGCAACAACCTTGCTAGGTGTCTATGCTCAGCCTTAACCTTATGGCACTCCATACATCTGGTGATGTATTCAGTGATTTCCTTCTTCAGACCCAGCCAAAAGTAATGGCTTTTGACTGTTGCCACAGTTTTCTAGTATCCAGGATGTCCAGCATAAGCCACGTTATGCATTTCTTTCAGAATTGCCAGCTTCAAATCTTGGACATTGGGTACATACACTCTATTTTTATATAGAAGTAAGCCATCAGTTCCTAAGGTGTAACTTTCCTTGGTTTGTGGTATCTCACGCTGTTGTAGCTTTGCTACTAGACCTTTGTACTGCAAATCAACATTTGCAGCTTCCAAAATTCCATCTTTCATCTCAGTCCTATACATGCTAATGGTTGTAGCATGTAATTTGTGCACTTTTTTGCTAAGTGCATCGGCCACCTTATTTTCTTTCCCTTTGATATGCTTGATATCAAATTCATATTCGCATAGAACCTCCAACCATCTGATTTTCCTGGAATTTAAGGTCGGCTGATCAAATAAATACTTCAGACCATTATGGTCTGTTCTCAACTTGAATCTCTTGCCCATGAGGTAATGTTTCCATTTCCTCAAGGAGTGGACAATTGCTTCCAACTCTAAATCGTGAGTGACATAATTCCTCTCATGCTTCTTCAACTTTCGGGACTCATAACAAACTACAAATCCATCTTGGTTGAGGACTCCTCCCAACCCTTCCTTACACAAATCTGTGTACACTACATAATCCTTACTTAGATCTACAATCTTCAGGATTGGAGCACTGGTTAGCAGCTGCTTCAATCGCTGGAAACTGCTCTCACATTCTTCAGTCCACTAGAACTTCTTCTCCTTCCTTTGCAAGGAAGTGATAGAATGAACTATCTTTGAGAATCCAGCTATAAACCTTCTATAGTAGATTACCATATCCATAAAAGATCTAACTTCTACCACATTCTTGGGCGCTGACCATTCTCTAATGGCCTCAACCTTTTTAGGATCCACAACGATCCCTTCCTTTGATATAATGTGCCCCAAGTAATGAATCTGCCTTTGATAAAATGAGCATTTGCTCAGTTTTGTGTACAGTTGGTGTTCTCTCAACACCTACAGCACCATTCTCAGGTGTTGCTCATGTTCTTCCTCTGTCTTAGAATACACCAAGATATCGTCCAGGAAGACTATGACAAACTTGTCCAAATAATCTTTGAACACTCCATTCATTAAGCACATGAAAACATCAGGCGCGTTGGATAGCCCAAATGACACCACCGTGAACTCATAAAGACCGTACCTTGTTCTAAAGGCAGTCTTGTTGATGTCCTCATCATTTATTCTCACTTGGTGATATCCATATTTGAGGTCTATTTTTCAAAATATTTTTGCATCCTTCAACTGATCAAAAAGATCATCAATCCTTGGCAGAGGATACTTGTTCTTGACAGTGACCTTATTCAACTACCGAAAATTAATGCATAGTCTCAGCATCCCATCTTTCCTCTTCACGAATAGGACCGGGGATCCCCACGATGACACGCTGGGGCGAATGTAACCTTTATTTAGTATCTCTTCAAGATGTGATTGCAACTCCTTTAGCTCTGGTGTACTCATTCTATATGGAGCTCTTGAAACTGGAGCTGCTCCTGGCATCAGATTTATAGAAAAATCAATGTCCCTCTTCGGAGGTAGTCCAAGTACCTCCTGAAATACATCCTTGAACTCTGTGAGTACCTCATAGTCTTCCAGATTCGAGACTACATCTCGGGATGCTTCTTCCACCCGAGCTGCAAATAATTGACATCCCTTCTTGTAGCACTTCTTCAGCTGCATGGCTGAGATTTCTCTAACAACCACAGCTCTGGGAATTCCTTGGACTATTTTCCGATTTCCCTCTTCGTCTAGACATGTAAACCTCTTGTTGAAGCAGTCCAGAAGGGCATGGTGCTGGTCCAACCAGTCCATCCAAATTAAGCATTTGTAAGAGCCTAAAGGCAGAATATTCAATTCATCCTTAGTGCTCAATCCTTTCATGTCCATTGAACATGACTTAACCAATTCAGTGACCTTCCTCTTGGTCCCTGTGGCCAACTTCACTAACCAAGACTTCTCATGTTTTCTTCTCATTAGATGCAAACTATCCACCTCTCTAAAATCTATATAACTATGGCTAGCCCCTGAATCAATTAAAATAACAAGTGGTCAGTTGTTGATTGTACCTTCCACTTCAATCATGTGTGATTGAAATTCTACTTGTTTATTGTCCAGGGCTGTGTAAATCCTCATCATTTTGCTGCCCATATCTTCCACTGTTTCAGCCTGCTGAACAGTATGGACAGTTCTCTCTTTATCTTTTCTGTGGGGGTAGTCTTTGTACCTATGATTCCCTTTATAGACCCAACACTCCATAGGTGGATCCCTTTGCATCTTCTCACTCCCTTCAACTTTCCTGGGCTCTCTAAAAGATGATTCTCCCCAAGGAGTGTTCCTGAAAAAGGGAGGCTTGTTTCCCTTCTTCCTCTGTTCTTTCTTAAACCTCTGCTGGTCATCCGAAGCCTTATGAAAGGTAGGCTTTTCTCTTTGTTGTTTGTATAAGCATTTCTCCCTTCTTATGGTTTCTTCCATGGTCTTAGGATCGTCATATTGAATCTTGTCACCAATGGAAGGTGGCAGTCCACTCAAGTACCTCTGAATTTTGATAGCCTTGTCCTTGATGAATGGAACATACTTCAGTAGCTCTAGAAAACTACGTTCATACTCATCAATGGTCATGCTGCCCAACTTGAGTTCGAGGATCTCCTTCATCCTTCTGTCATAGTATCTTTTGGTCAGGTATTTCTTCTCAAAATACCTCTTAAACTCCTTCCACGTGACCTCTTTATCTCTGATGTGTTGCATCTGCACTAATAGATCCGACCACATGCATGCTTTTCCTTTCAGCTGGTACATTGCAATTATTCCTTCTGCATGGGCAGAATAATTTTGCAGTTGGAAGTATTTCTTCATACCCAACAACCATGTTTCGACATCTTCTTCCTTCTTATGTTCACCATCGAACGTAGGCAGTTTAATCTTGTTGATTTCCCCTTTCAATTCATCCTTTCCAGATTTTTGATGTTTTCTGGTAGGAGACGAGCTTGAACTGTTGCATGTTCCCCTACTGAAATGTCTTTGGGAGTGACTAAGATGTCGGCTACCACTCCTTGACCTCCTTCTCCTCTCGAGATTCCTAACACTTCTTGATCTCCTTATTCTCCTAGGGGTTATGCGACTCTCCGTCTTACTTGAGTCTCTTCCCTTCTCGAGTTTCCTCTCTATTCTTTCCAGGCTCTTCAACAATTTTAAGTTGAATTCACCCTGTTGATCCCTGACTTTCATAAGCTTTCGACTATCAGCTCAGTGAGCCTGGGCATCTCTCTGCAATCCTTCAATGATTTTCATTATGTGTCCTTCCTTATCCTTCTCTTTTTCGTGCGCATTGGAGTTCGATCCTTCCACTTCCACATTGAAATCCTTTCCTTCCCATTCGTCTTCTGTTTCAGAGGCAATCTGCACCTTTTCCCATTCCATACTGGGCGTTGGTTAACTGGAGTCCTGACCCTCGTTGAACTCTCCACACACACTTTGCAATTCAATTCAAAATTTGTCAGGCCATTAAACCTTCATGAACAATCCACAACATTTATAAGCCAATACGAACAAGAACAAAAGACGTTTCAATTCAAATAGATTTTCTGAGCTCTCGTTCGGCTTTACAATTTTTGGGTTTTCGAAACTTTAGTTTTCGGTATTTCGGGACTTTCGGGCCTTTGGGTTTTCAGTACCCGGGACTTTGGGTTTTCGGCACCCGAGTGTTCATTATGTAGTGACTCCCAATCTCTTGTCACTCCCATCCCCGAAATCTGATACACGGTTTCTTACACATGATCCAACGATCCTCGATGAGATGGATCTAATGGTACAGATCCTTTTGGGGTTTTGTGACCAGAAATTCACGATGTAGTGACTCCCACTCTTGTCTCCTTAATTCTCGAATTCCAAAATTTTCGGTGTCCTTGGTCTCAGAACTCCAGTTTTCGATATTTCAGGACTTTTGGGACTTCGGGTTTCAGGGCTTGATAATTCTCGTTTCACTCTCCTTTCCAACCCCTGACTTCCAAAATTCTGATTTACCTTATTCTATGGGCCTACAACACAGTTTTTTCCCTCTACCATAGTGGCACGTGGTGCATTCCGGAGGATCCTCGTCACCTTCGGTGACATCATTAGGGTCCCACCACTCTCGCCTGTCTTCTCGACTCAATGAAATGTGGTACTCATTCATGCACCCACGTCCATTCCAAGCAAGGAATCCAATGGTCAAATCCCCTCCTCAGATCAATGGTGCAGATCTTTTCAGCATTTCAGTTTTCAGGTTTTCGGGAATTCACGTATCACAATTCCCACACTCCTGTGCATTTCAAAATGGATTTTAATCCCTGTGCACATTTTCCATATTCGACTATCATGAGAGTTTACCTTCCCTCTCGAACATATCCTAAGGCTCCAACACTGTTGGTGTGGAGTCCTCTCTCCCTGTGGCCATAGACCACAACGACAGCAGTTTCACACACCACTATACCTCTTGAGCTTACCAGGGTCTGAAATTGGACCTCTAGACATAATTTCTCCTCACACCTCCGGTCCAAAGACCACTCAACTGTCCCATCCAGGCTCAGTGTCGAAACCTTGGCTCTGATACCAAAGTGTAACACATCTTTTCACTCACTACAGTGTAGGTGTTACTACGTGGAATAACAACATTCTCACTCACAATTAATCACAATCATTTAAAACAAGTTAAACACATTCAACACAGAGTAATCATACGATTTACTGCCATAATCAACAATCAATACTATTTAACATCAATTCATATACACAATGGAATACATGTTAGTTATAATATCATACAGAGATGCAGAATCATAAATTAACATCTTCTAATACTTATCTTTTAACAGTGGTAGATTCCACCAAGCAAATGCAGGCCTTCCACAAACCTCCCAGCCTTAGACCGCACTACTCATCAGCTCAACAGTGGGTCACCCCCGAGCTGGGACTAAGCTCCACCCCAAGACAAGGAATCCTGGGCTAGTTTTAGGTTACAGGGGGAACAACACACAACCACAAGGATGGGATTCTCTTCCAGGAACCTCTCATGCTCACTGCCCATAGACCCTCATTCCCCACATGCATGTTCCACCCCAGGAGTATACACCTTCTCTGTCACCCGAACAGTCCTTTGGCTGCTAACCTCCCTTACCTTGGGTTACAGCAACAGACCGGACTGGAAGTCTCTGGGCTCTATGGAAGATTTTGGGTTCCTTCCAAGAGTTCTATCTTCCTCTGTACACTCTCTCACCTGGAGAGAGTGTTGCTCCACTGGCCAACAAGCCACACGCAGCCTAACACTGCTTGGCCACAACAATCAACAGGGAAAATTGACGTGGCTTTCCTACAGGCTCAACAATGTCCAAATGTCTCACGGTCACGGCTTTGGGACAGAGACCCCACACATAGGCTCAATCTTAGATAGAGGATGCACACGGATTCTCTAAACGAACACATGTTTTTTGGTTCAGAAGATGTACGAGGGTTCTCTGCAGAGGTTGGATCAATTGTACCTCTTAGAGCCCATACGCGCTTAGGCTGTCGGGTGGAATGGAGGAGAAACCCCATCATGGCTCATCTTTGCCATTTTATTTGCATGGGCCTAGGCTGACACTTGTCGCCTTAGAAACTACATGCATTTCCCCAACATGCATCCCCTTTCTCATGGTTAGGAACTTAGGATAAAACATGAAATGCTCATGCCTTTTTGGAATAATATTAAAATATTATTCCCAAAGTTGAAGCCCCCTAGGCTTAACACTTAGCCCCTTTTCCCACCTTCCAGCCCCTAATCCCTTGCCTAATCTATGGAAGCTCAGTCCCCCTTCACTCATTCGTCATGGTCGGTCTGCACTTGGGGGTGTTTGCAATTTTATTAAATGTTCTGCATGATTACAGATATAGAAACAGGCTCATGGCCTTCAACACTTAGGCTCCCTGGCCTAACAAACACATAAGCCACCATCTTATAAAAACTTGTCTCACCAGCCTATAAAACATAATTACAATTCCTTTCAGAACATGATTTACAACAGGGCTTGTCCTTGGGGACACTACAATAACACTCTAACTGTCACAAAGTAACCTTACTTTGTCCTGCATCCTTCCAAACTCACCAAACAAACGTTTCATCCAAACTGCCTCTTTGCAAGCATGTAAAGCAGCTACATATTTTTATTTGTAGTGGATAAAAAAACAATGTTTTGTAGCTTTGAAATCCAACTAATAGCTCCACCTACAAGAGTAAAGACATACCCTGAAGTTGACCTTCTCTTGTCCAGATCACCTACAAAATCAGAATCAACATATCCACAGACTAGCTCACTAGCTCACGACCATTGTTATAGGTGATACTATAATCACTTGTGCCCCTTAGATACCGAAGCACCCATTTCACTGCTGCCCAATGCTCTTTACCTGGATTTGCCATAAAACTGTTGACAACCCCAACTGCATGTGAAATGTCTGGTCATGTACTAACCATTGCATACATTAGACTTCCTACTGCATTAGCATATGGTATTCGAGACATATATTCATTTTCTTCTCTTGTACTAGGACGTAAACGTGAAGAAATATTAAAATGGGAAGCCAAAGGGACTGAAACCAGTTTCACATCGTTCATACCAAACCTCAAAAGTATCTTCTCAACATACTTATGTTGTGACAACTAAAGATTACCATTCCTCATGAATATCTCCATCCCCAAAATTTGCCTTGCTGCTCCTAGATCTTTCATATCGAACGTCCTAGACATATGAGCCTTTAACCCATTATATCAGTTATTCTTTTGCTTGCTAAAAGAATATCATCAACATACAACACTAAGATAATGAATATGCCATTCTTTAATTTCTTAAAGTAGACACAATGTCCATACTCACTCCTTGTATAATTTTGTCTCACCATGTAAGAGTCAAATTTCTTGTACTGTTGTCTGGGTGGCTGCCTCAGACCATACAATGATTTCTTGAGCCTCCAAACAAATTTCTTGTTGCGATTCTGAATGAACCCTTCCGGTTGTTCCATGTAAATTTCTTGATCCAAATCTCCATGTAAGAAAGCAGTTTTAACATCTAGTTGCTCCAACTCCAAATCAAGCAATGCAACTAATGCTAACACAATTCAAATTGAAACAGTCTTTACAACTAGTGAAAAAATCTCATGAAAGTCAATACCTTATTTCTGAGAATACCCTTTCACAACTAGCCTTTCTTTGTACCTTTCCAACTTATCATCAACATCTTTCTTCAGCTTGTAGACCCACTTGCAACCTACAGTTTTCATGTCTTTTGGAACCTCTACCAGGTCCCATGTAGCATTCCTCTCTAATGCTTTCATTTCATCCTTCATCGCTTCTTTCCATTTATCATTGTTTGAACCCTTCAAAGCTTCTTGATAGCACGAAGGTTCATCATCATTAGTACTTAAAGAAACTGATGAAACAAAATCATCATACCTTCTTGGAGGAACTCTGACCTGTGTAGACCTCCTTAGGGAAGTTTGTGGTTCATCCACAATCTGTTGACCGTCATCATCCACATTTTCTTTTGCAGGAACTTCTTCATGAACATATTTAGAAACTTGTTCATGTTCACTTTCATCTGTATTTGAACTGGTTTCAAACTGAATCTGTTGATACTTAGGCACTTCTTGTTGTTTCATTTGAACATCTACACTCAATTTGATGAGAGATGATTAATCAAATATTACATCTATGTTAATGGTGATCTTGTGCATAGTAGGATCCCACAACCTATACCCCTTAATACCATAACCATATCCAACAAAGATAAACCTTTTTTATTTTGGATCTAATTTAGAGTGCCGATGTTTCATAATTAGAGCATAGGCATCACAACCAAAAACTTTAAGATTCAAATAATTACAAGGGTGACCTGTCCATACCTCTTCTGGAATTTTGCATTCTATCGCTGTTGATGGTGATCGATTGACCATATAACAAGCTGTTGTTACTACTTCTCCCCAGAGTTCCTACTGCAAACTGGCGTTACTAAGCATACTCCTTGCTCTCTCTAGAAGAGTCATGTTCATGCGTTCAACAACTCCATTTAGTTGAGAAGTATAGGAAATGGTTTTATGCCTATCAATCCCAAATTCCTTGCAATAATTCTCAAACTCCATTGACGTAAATTCACCACCATTATCAGTTCTTAAACATTTAATGGATCCATGAGTGCTCTTTTCCACTAAAGCTCTAAACTGCTTGAAAACTGTAAATACATCAGCCTTACTCTTTAACATATAGATTCACACCTTCCTAGAGAAATCATTTATAAAAGTTACAAAATATGATGATCCTCCATATGAGATAGTAGGGGATGGTCCCCAAACATCAGAATGAATATAGTCTAGGATTTCTTCACTGGTGTGTCTTCTGGTTTTAAATCTCTATCTATTCTCTTTTCCATAAACAAAGTGCTTGCAGAAATCTAACTCTAAAGACTTTAGGCTAGGAAGTAACTTGCGATCAGTTAATACCTTTAATCCTTGTTCGCTCATATGACCCAACCGTTGATGCAACAGTCGAATAGAATCATTTTCATTCTCAAATACCACTGTCGCATGATCTGATTTAGTCCTCCCTTCTAAGAGAAATATCTTACCAACATTCTTTGCTTTCATAACCAGTAGAATTCCTTTGTAGACCTTCATAGCTCCACCTTGACCAATGGTATTATAACCTCCTTTGTCTAAGAATCCCAAAGAGATTAGGTTATTCCTAAGATCAAGTACATGTCTTACATCAGTTAGTATTTTAACAGTTCCATCAAACATTTTAATTCGGATGCTACCAATTCCCACAACTTTAGATGAAATTTTATTACACATGTAAACTACTCCATCATCTATAGACTGGTAAGTTATAAACCAGTGTCTATGAAGACACATGTGGTTTGAAGCACCAGAATCTAATAGCCATTGTTGATCATGATGTGAACCAATACTAATTGATAAAACTTCATCAACCATACCTGACCCTGTTGACGAACCTGTTTCAGTTGTGTTTGCTTCCTTCGTCTCCTTTTAAGGGTCTTCTTTGGAGGCTTGATGTCGCTTCCAATAGTCCTTATTCAAGTGTCCAGATTTGCCACAAAACCAACACTTGAGATTTCTCTTTCTACCCTTCGACTTTGACCAAGAGAAGTCCCTCTAACCCTATCCTCTTTCTTTTGGTCTGCCCCTTATCACCAATGCCTCAGATGTAGAGGTTTCTAGATTGGATTTCTTCCTTCTTTCCTTAGACAGTCAAGCTCCAATAGTATCATCAAACTCAATACCTTCTGTCGAACTGAAGCTAATAGAAGTAACAAAATGATCCCATGACGCGAGAAAAGAACACAATAAAGTAATTTCCTTGTCTTCATATTCAAATTTCACTCCCATGCTATCTAACTAGACTGGAAGAGTATTGAAAGTATTTAGATGATCAATTATTTTTGTACCTTCCTTCATGTGCAAACTGTACAATTGCCTTTTCCGGAATATCTTGTTTGTCAAGGATTTCGTCATGTACAAACTTTCTAGATTTGACCACAAACCAACTATTGTCTTTTCTGTAACAATGTTGAACAATACATTGTCGACCAAACACAAGTGTATGGCACTCAGTGCTGTCGCATCCATTTCATCCCAGTCATCGCCTACTATGGATGTGAGTTGTTTCTCTTTTCCCAAAAGCACCTTCACCATGCCTTGTTGCACGAGGAGATCGTGCATCTTAACCTTCTAGATCTCAAAATTGTTCTTGCCATTAAACGTTTCAATTTCTAATTCGACACTCTGCATATTTTTCATTAGAGGAAACAAAAAAAAACAAACACCGCTGCTTGTAATAACCAAGGCCCTTCGAAAAATATGTGAGAATAATAATGGTTTAAATTCCACAAAGTTTAATAAAAGATTTAATACATAAGCTTTTAACTTTTAAAACCTTATACCTCCCACCTTTTAAATATTATATTTCATCCTAAATATAATAAACATTCACTCCATTGAAAAATCCCTTTTATAAAACGTCCTCCATGTGATCTTCCATGTGACTTGACTTTCACGTTTATCAAAACAAAAAAGAAATTCAATATTGAAAAAAGCCAAACAATTCCTCATACCATACGATTATATTGAAAAGGGAGGTCAACACTCCCATCCACTAGTCATTTAAGGAGATGAGCACTCCCATCCAACATTTAGAGGAGTGTTGGTCTTGAAAAATCAGAGTGCATGAAGGGAAGTACTGGAGGAGCGCACCCCTCAAGAAGGAACCCAAGTGCTGATGCAAAAAAGTCAGCGCTCCCACAAACAAATGAAATCTTACCCCTTCAACACATGTGCCTTAGCATGCTGATGTAAAACCAAAGCTCCTTCACCCTGCTCGATCTGTGTGCACCAGTGTCTTGTCCATGCTCGACGCTCTGATACCACTTGTTATAATTTGATAAATGCGGAAACACAAATTAACATGAGACAAAACACAATCGCGTAGAAATAAAAGACATAGAGATTTAATGTGGTTCACCCAAGGATTGGGCTACGTCCACCAAGCAAAGGTATTGGTTTTCTTTTATTCAGATCATGGAGATTACATCAGCTCGATCACACTTTTCACCACTCCATTTTTTCCTCTACGGGATTACATAATTTATATACAATTACATGAAAACGGATTATAGATTGCACTCACAACAAATTCTAACTTGGGTTGAATAGTTACAACCAACACTGAATTTTTGGATCTGAAATCGTAATCATAGGAAATTTGTTGTCACCGTTTCCAACAATAACAAATCTATCAAGATATTTCTTGAAAAAATATCACATTATTATTATGTTATTTTGAAATGTAACTAATCAATTAAACAAATTGACGTTCTATCTAGTAAAAACATTGTTGTACCAAATATTTATATTCAAAACAAGTCAATGAAAAGGAAAAAAAGACACAAGACTTGTCCACTTACTAATCAGTCATTTTGAAATGACAAGACCCTAAAAACATGCATTATTATTCCCACTGTGGATGGATATGACAGTCAAAAAAAAATATTTTTGGACGTATATTGAATTCAATGTCCATCAACTCACTTAGAAAAATTTCCATGTATAGTGGTGGGAAAAGACAATATAGAAAATAGTATTGATGTTCAACACCATAGTATTGTTGTTCAACACCATGGTAGGCTTGGCAATCAATTCGGTCCAGTTGGATGCACAGAAGAGTACAACCTTTGCTAGCCACATTAATCTTTTAAAGACATGCATTGTTTCCATCCCTCTAGATTTTCAATCCCTCTGAGATGATTATATACAAATTTGCCTCTCAGATGATTTTATATAAATTCCTCAAAGAGTTTTTCACTTAGAGATTTTGAATCCCTCTTAGACTTATCCTTGTTAATATATTAGAAATTAAAATGAATATAATATAATTATTATAATAAATTTAATTATTTAAATATCCTAAATTTATTTCTTTATTTATCAAATTTAAAATCAATTTTTATTTTTCAAACATACAATGAAAAAACTAATCGATGTCCAGTTACTACTCATTTTAATGGAATTTAAATTCATAGTAATTAATCTAGTGTCTTCCATCCAAGTATGGGTGACCTGGTCTTGGTCCTAAAGCCATCACGGTTGAAAATAATTACCAACTACCATTATTCACAACTAAAAATACATATCCCTTAAACTCCAGTGGCCAACAATGGTTGTGGATTCCATTAACAATTGCGTTTAAAAAACATATGAAGAGGCAACAACGAATTAAATTTTACCACATAAATAAGATCAAACTCATAATTAAAAAAGGATTTTACCTCAGAAATCCATATGGGAAAACCAGATTCGAATGGGGCTCAATATTTTATTCCGCTATCTCTGGTTACAACGTCATTCCTCCTCCTTTCCTTGGCTCAAAATGTAGTGAATAAGGAAATAGGGCAAGCTAGGGGTAAGGGAAGACAAACAACCATGACTCTCCAATTCCAATTTTTTTGATTTCTCATTTATTATTTTTTTGAATTTTATTAAATTATCAATTCATTTTTTCTCTTACATTTTTTTTTCTTATTTGACTTTACAATTGGTTATCTGTTGCATAGTTTGAATAACCTTCATAAATTATCGCATTGTCTTGCTAGTACTGAGTCTCGCCCATTTATTTGATTTGCATCAATTTCGGATCATGGGCTTGTGTTATGTAAGGACAATACAATTGGAGGAAGAAGAAATGTCAGATCTCAGATCTGATATACAGATGTAGACCCAAGGGAATAAACAAAGAAATAAAGTTGCAAAGAGACGTTTTTGTAGTAGAATGAAAATTTTCAAGGGAATAAATGATGTACGAGCATTTTTACCATAGGTTAGTTCATCCCCTAAAAATTATAGTCACTCTGATACCACTGTTGGGATGCACAAGATTATAGATCAAGGTAGAATATCTTTCATTGCTATGATACACTTATAAGATGACTTTTGGATTCATCTTCCAAGAGGGATGCACAAAATTGTAGATTAACGTAGAATATCTTTCATTACTATGATACACTTATAAGATGAATTTTGGATTCATCTTCCAAGAAGTCACTTGGACTTGCAACTATTATTTCCATCACTTGTGACATTTTATATTTCTTCTCAAATAAATAACCATAACTCTAATAGATTAGAATTGGACCAACATAATTTATCTTTAAAAATTTAAATTTTTAAAAATATATATATTTTAAATTTTAAAATAATAAATCAAAACAAAACTTTACTTAATATTTAATAACTCTCCATATTTACTTATCACCTCACCTATTTTAAGAGATGTCATTTTGACTGGTTAATTACATAAAAAAAGAATAAAATGGCTATGCAGATCGAAGTTTTTTTTTTTCATTGACAAAAATAGATCCCCCATTGGGAAGATGGGACAACCTACCCTAGAATGGTATCCATAGTCACCTTGTCAACGACTAGGGAAACCAAATCTCAACACTTATCAACTAACCTACAACTACGGGCTACACATATACAAGACTAGAACCTAGTGGTCTTTTTCTATTCTAGTATACCATTATCTATACTATTTTACAAAAGACAGTGTTTAAAGGTGCAACATAAAATTGTGAATATTGTGATTTCATTAAAATTGCAATAATTGTGAAAATTGTGATTTCATTAATTCTGCAATAGAGAATAAAAAATTTTGATTTCATTAACAATTATATATTATATAGACTAATATTTATTTGAAAATGTAAAATCACAAAAGGGAAAACATCATAATAAAACATCAAGGTTACTAGTACCATGCATGCAATGAGCCTTACAGCATATATTAAAGTTCCATTACCATAACATATCACCACATAATCATTGGGGAAAATTCCTCATCTTCTTCTCGCAATTATGGATCAGTTGTGCTTAAGTTGCGAGGAAATACCACTCAACAGACATATAGGCGGACTCAACCCAAGTACATGAGTAGAGAAAAGTTGCCATCCACCATAAAATGAATCACAAAAGTCTATTGTAGAGTGATGCCCTCTATCAGGTTAGTCTCACCCTGTAACACACTCAACCCCTAGGTGCTTTTTTAAGGTGTGGGGTATCAAAATTTTGTTTCCCTTAACTCTCTCTAGGTTCCCCTTTCACCAAAGTGCAGGTTCTTCCAAACCCTCGAGCTCTTTCTAAGCCCCTTTGAAGGATTTGAACAGAAGATGCTAGATTTCCATGCTAGGCCCCTTCCTTCATATGACCTCTGGCTGCACCCAGGTGCCAAATCAAAGGGCGATTCGGAGCTTCGGGCTCCAGGTGTTCTTGACACACCTGACTCTGAATCCGCCAAACTCCAAGTTTGTGAACACACAAAGACTGGATCTATGGTCCACAGTTCTTTCACAACCGATGACTGTGATTTACTTCGTTACTTCGGCATTCACGAGTTTCGAATGCTCCAAACACCTCTTTCCTCTGAAGTTCTCTGTACCCAGGGTTACAAATCGAGTGCCAAGTGTTTTCCCCAATCAAAGATCCATATATGTTCTTTTCCTCGCTTCAGGCGACTTGCAGTCAACGCTCCTCCGCGGTTTTTTTTTGGGTTACCAATCCTCCAAAGTAATAGATCTCACGCCACACCTCCTATTCCAATGGAAGGTTATGATGAACTCTGACGCTTCGACCTTCGAGAGTTCTCGTGCCTTTACTTTTCAATTGCTCTGAAGTGACTTTCCCCTAGAGTAAATCTTGAGTATCTATGTGCTCCAATGACAAACGACTAGGATGATTCCTTACCTTTGGAGATTCAGACAACTTCTAGTTAATGTGTGTCCCTCTTAGATCGATGGTCATGATTTACTTCGATAGTTCAGGCTTCAGGAGTTCTCAACTCATGCGAACCCACTTTCGTCTGAGGTGGCTATATTCCGAAATGGAAGATCTACTGACATGTATCCTTAGCTGATGAATGTTTCAGATGAACTCCAACTCATCGGGCTTCGGGAGTTCTTGTTCAACACACTCACTTTTATCCTCGAGTGACTTTTCTCTGAAATGGCAGATCTTCTACCACACATCCCTTTCCAACAGATAGTTGGGATGACTTCGGGACTCTGACCTTCAGAAATCCTCATGCCTTCACACTTCGATTCTCCCAGAGTGACTTCTCTCCAGAGTGAAGGATCTAACAACACCTGTCCCTCTAGCTTGAACAACTCAGATATGCTTCGGCTCTAGGCTCTTCGGGATTTTTCCGATGCAAACTCCTCTTTTCTCCCAAAGTTGGTCAGTCGGGCTGACCATAGCCTCAATCTCATAGTCCGAGGGTATCTACATGACCCCAGATATATATGACTCCTAAATTTCGTTCAAGGGTCCCTTGGGTCCTAGTGTGTACGACTATGAGAGGGACACCTGGCAATGTCATCACTTGACACATGGGCCACCACATGATCTTGACATAATACACGCGTCCCCACGATCGAATGATCGTGAGGGATCCCAAAGGATCCTTAGATCCATGGTCCACATTAACATCAGGACTTCAAGACTTCGGGGGTTTTTGTGTTACCAAACCTCTTTCCTCCCAAAGTGGTCAACGTCAGGCTCACTATATCATAGATCTGATGGATGGGATAGTCAGGCTCACTATATCGTGATACTTTGAGCTGACCAGTCCTTTTCTTGTTAACTGATCTCTTATAGTTTTAACATTATTTCCTCTAATTATATCATGGCTAGTACTTTCAAGGCTTCACCCCCATAGTCAGTTATTGGAAATTCAAACAATAATAGATTTACACTCTTCCCATGCCATAGCATTGTAATCCTAATTAATGATTAATTACAAGTTGGGGGAAACAAGGGTGTTACACACCCCCACTCGCTTTTGCGGTTTTTACATAAATCTAGGAGAGTTATTAATTAATTAGGTTAAAATTTTCATAATGGAGTATATTCATCTACTCGTAACATTGGATTAGCTAATAAATCCAGTATTGCAATATAGTTTGGAAATGAGGGTGTACCCTCGTGAGCCCGAGCCATTGGAGGAGCTTTGGGAAGTGACTACTAAACATCCCTTGTAAATCCCACCTATTTCTCTCTGTCTCCGGATTCCTCCATATGGGTGATATACAAGAAAATCACTCTTCATGGTGTGATAGGATCTTTATGGCCATTCCTTCGGATGAAGCTCAATTTCTGAGCCTTTTGCCGAAGCTGATGAATGCCAAGAAAACCATAAATATTGGGGTGTACACAGGTCACTCACTTCTTATCACATCCCCTTCCTTACCTGATGACAGAAAAATAATTCATATCCCTTTTCATAATCATAGTGGACTCAATGAATAAGAGGAAATATTCATTTATTGGATTAAAGTTTTAGTTATTTGTTGGTTTTTTTAAATTTTGATGATTTAGAGTTTTTTAAAATGCACTATTATTTCTAAAAATAAAATTTTATATTCATCAATCCATTGTGAAACATAACTTTGGAAAAATTTATTTCAAACTAAAAAATCTAAATTGTCCACTTATTACTATTTAAATTTAGAGAATAAGAGTTAAATTGTCTACTTAGTAACTTAGTTTAGTTTATTCATTCAATGAGTAGTTTTCCAAACAACAAAACTTAATGTTTGCATGATGGAGAATTCATTGATGAATGTTGGCATGACAGATAATCGCGATGGACACTATGTGACATCCACAAAAATAAAGTATTTTCGAAATTTAAATTGGTTGGAAAATTATTCCATTTTTAGTAAATTTGAAAATGGAAATTATTTTCCATTTATGGAAATTCCAAATTTGGAATTTTATAATTGTAATTAATTATTATGATTGTTGGGCAGGGATCTGATTTGACCCAACTAACTATTTGACTAACACTTGTATGAAAACAAAATATTTTATATTGATTGCAGAAGGACAAATGGAACAACCATGTTAAAATAAGCTGACCATGACTCCATGAGTGGGGAACATGTTGGAACTACCTCTAGGATGATTGTTACAAGTGGAAAATTAGTGATTTGGCCATTGGCAGCCCCTGAAAATCAGGGATTTAAAAAGCTGCAAAAATTCCCAAGGGAGGGAAAAAGACCTAGGCAAATTGATAAATAGCATATGTGAGGAGGCAGGACGTTGCCAAGTATGCTGGGAAAGAGACTATTGATTTTTACTTGTTGTTATGAACACTACTGAGTGATTGTGAGGCAAGAGGAATCTATTTGTGTTAAGCTGAAATTAATTTTCCATGGGTAACATCTGTTCGTTGTATGAAGTTCATAATTAAAGACCAATTTTGGGACAGTTCCTTCCGAAAACTAAAATTCTAGGCAGAACCCATCTAGGTGTAAATGAACTTGAAGGAATAGATCGATCTACAAATGTATGCATATTTATGAAGTTGCAGTTTTAGATGGACCTATATGTGAATAATTTTGAAGTGGAGTAAGTCCTTCCACTTTTTGCTTATAAGCTCATATATATATTTATATACGAAATAAATCGACATGGTTATAGTTAGATCAGTATATAGGTCTTATTAAATGAAGATCCAAGAGTTTCTTTAGAAAACCCCACTTATACAGAGATTCATTGTCATAGCACTTGAAAAAACAAACATTGCCAATAGGTAACCTCCTACCTCCTATTTAAAGGAAATTATTAAATCGAAGAGTTAGAAACTCCCCTTAAAACCATGTTATAAAACCAAATGAAATTAAATAAGACCTCTACTTTATGTGACCACTACAATTGTACAGTTCTGTACTTAGACTGGCAAATTCAAAAGGTCTTACAGTCCTGATCTGTACAGACCAAAACTCCAATTTGGGACGAGATCCTACTAGTTTAGGCATGTTCCAAAATTATTTACGCAATCAATTAACAAGTTGATTTATGGACAGATGGAAACATAAATAGGCTAAGTAACTACCAATGCTAAAGTTTGCATGTATATAGTTATAGAACACATAGAAGTCTTGAGTACCACAACATATTCGTAGTAATAAGCAAGTCCTTATGTTCTTTATATATATTTTGTATGAAGCCAATGAAAATGTATAATACCTTCATGTAAAGACCAAATTAAATTACTGTGAATGTCTGTATAATTAATAATAAGAAGAATCTTGGAAAATAAATAGAATAACCAGTAAACGATTCAAGTTCTGAAATACGAAAAAAAAAACAAATTCTGAAATGGAGGGAATTATGTTAAACTCAAAAGAAAATTAAAAGTGCATAACTCGTATACTCTTCATATTTATCTACAGTCGAGTCGACTCAATATACGATGACTAGGTTACAAAAGAATATTTGCCCAGTTTTCATTTTAAATGAAAAGTATACATGACATAGGAGGTATTGATTTTCACCACTATTGTTTTCTTGACTTCGCCTTGAAACAGAAGAAGGAATAATCCAGCAGTATGGCCCTTCCAAGTTATGATTTCCACTACAACCAGACGCAATATTTGCATACCCTTCTAATCTCTGTATCATTAACATAAATTAGGGCGTACCCCTAACTAATCAATACAAAAAACTTCGACGAGACTTGTTTATAAGTAATAAAGATGCTAGATAGCCTCGGTCCTTAGCACCAGTGAACTCTAAAAGCTAAGTCTGAGGAATAGTGTACTTGGAACCAGTTTACCTTTCGTGCAGACGATAGGTATCAACCGAGTGCCTCGTGGATTTTGACACCCCGATAAGAAATATTCACCATTAAATCATTAGAAACACATACGAAAATAAAATAAACAAGAAGCTATAACAGAACCATAAACAGAGGCAACGATAAATTCGATTTATTACTTAACTCATGGTTGGAACCTAGAAAACTTGTGCTTGTTGTGCTCTGGTTGAGTAAATGTCCCGAGTTGGGTAAGTTGGTCTAGGTATTCCTAATGGGTACCTCGCATCAATGAAGTCCCATCATTAGTATGATACCAAGCCGCAAATCGTTTTCTCAAAAAGAAAATTCAATAGTACTATTTTTCCAACTTTTCACTGTGTAAAATACGAAATACAGATAGACAAAGACCCTGTGTAAACATTACTGGAAATGTCAATTCTATAGCTAAGTGGTTAATACATACTGAAACAAATAACCAAGGCATTTTTTTGAAGCTAGTTCTATTTACAAAAAAAAAACAACCTAGCACTGAACCTCGAAGGCTTACGCAAATCTCAGAATCGATAAGGACAATAATCCCCTTTTAATACCCCAAGCCTCAAACCAAAAGATTCGAACCACTGAAGTGTTTTCCAAGGGTGAATGTAATATCCTTCAAAGGACACAAGATTATATCGGACTTCAGAGACTCATGTACTAAAGGCTAAGAAAATCGTCGAAGATAACGATAAAGGAAAACCTTAAATTAAATATGTGCAACATAAGATACATAACATCATTTTCCCTGTAGCATTTCCTTGAACGATCCTATTATTCAAGCTTTATTTCGAGATAAAAATCCTTACCAGTAAGATGGAATTCCCTGCCTACCTCCAAGACACAACCCAAGTCGATAGACTCGTTGCCGAAGATAGTGATACACATGTTCATTCAGAGAATCTCACAATGACAAAGGAAGGTCCGTTTAACCCTAGGAAGAGACCTTACGAGAGTAAATTAATGTTGGAAGTACAGGGGTTGTTGGGGCCATGTGACGGGGTTCAAGTTGGAGCATTTTAACTAGAAAGAAATCGGAAAGGGCCATCAAAACTCGTGCCTACATGACCCTATTAATGGCCAGATGTAGAGCTTTAACTCTCGCTGACATTTATACCTTTCCACCCAGACTATGCATCAAATTCACATTTAACTTGACTCCTTTATGACGTGACTAGTCAGGCCGCATTCTCTTAACTCTTGACCTGTAGTTTACCTCCTATCCAATAGTATTGTAGTTGGGGTTTCATTACCCAAACATCGGTAAGAAAAGGGACGGGGTTATCTCGTTACTAGACACTCTTAGTTGTTAACGGAACCCAATTTTGTTCAACCAGCAAGACTATAATACTAATCGCTAGTGGTGTATAATTTCTCACCCCTTGGTTTTATGTTAGATAAATGAATTATGTTAAAGATTATATTATTCAGTCCGGTATGTGCGAATACATAAATCCCATGTCTAAGGAAAAGATAGGTTTGTAGGTGTAAAGCTAAAACTTTAGAGACACTTGTTATGATTAGGGATGCAGGGTTTAAACCATAGACAAGTTACTACACTATTAGACTAATATAAGAGGGTTATTGCATGAAGAGAAGTACTTAACTTACCTCGCAATTTTTTTTTATTTTGTCATTTTGAGGTATACTACACACTAGGAGAGAGACTTATGAGATGGGGTTACCTATCATTGAGATAGTTGGAGCTCGCCACAAAATTCACTTCAGAGAAGGCCCTGCTATGCCATTTCTAGATGAAATGATTAAGAATGTATGTGATATGAAGGATAATAGAATTTTTTTAATATGGAAAGTTTGATGGTTTGTGGATGAAATATTTAACACTAATAAATTGAGTGGGTGTGTGTTATTGTGGGAGATGAACGGGTTTGTATTCGTGGACGTGGACAAAGAGAACTATCTTAACTACCACAAGTGACTCATCAATCTCATGAAGATCAGGGGAGTGTTCTCCTATGACAACACTCTCTAGAGAGGAACCATTGCAACTCACCCCAAAGGTCTGAAGGTTTCATCCATGTCAAACGTTTCACATTGGAAGTGAACAAGGTCCTTGTCGATGATGATGATTAACAAGGTGAAATTAAAGTCTTGATGATGATGATTATTAACATTCATGGAGACCAATTGGTCTATTGGACCTTAAGAAGGTAAGGTATTACTTCAATTTCACTAAAATTGTATTTCTATGATAAAAAAACATTGAGAGAATCTTTCTATGATCACCATAGTTTTGACGACTTAGGAGGACTAGGAAGGTCCATAATGTGAGATATATTTTTAAATTGGGATATAATATGGGTATTGGGAGGGAAATCCAATAGGAAGTGTTTTTCATCTTCTACTTAGTGTYACAAAGGTAACAAATTCTCTCATCCGAGGGTGTTTTGGGAGTTCTCCAAKGCCCAGTTTCACTGTGTACCTTGTGGGAGTTTGTTCTTATTTTAGCAATGTTGATTTTCTTATTTTCAATTTTCAAAATTGAGAGGTAATTTTTTATCTTCTAAATTAGGCTTGACCAATATCTTAATTTCCTTTTACCCACTAATTCTTTATCACACCACATATTCTCCTTAAATTTATAAGTGATAATATTTGTAATATTATCGATATCCTACATGATGGTTTTTTCTTGTATTCCCCAATTATTTAAGTTAGAGTATAATGTAACATATTAAATGATTGATACATTGATAATGTAATGTATTAGTGAATTATTACATTAATACATTGCTAAAATATTAATACACTAATAAAGTAATACATTATTAAAGGATTAATACATTAATAATGTAATGTATTAATTAATTAATACATTTATACATTGCTAAAGTATTAATACGCTAACAAATTAAAAGATTAATAATACATTATTAAAGTAATAATGCATTAATAAATACATTATTAAATTGTTAATACCTTAATAAATATATTATTAAAATAGTAATACATTAATACATTATACAGTATTAAAAAATTAATACATTAATTGAAAATTACTATGGTTGACTTTGGGAAAGAAAGGTTCACTATGGTTGATATGTTTAATTATGGTTGACCATGGCTATGGTTGAATTCAATAGGCTTTCACCATGGTTCACTATGGTTGACCTTCAATAACTGACGCAGTGCCCCTACCTTAGCAGGGTTCTGCTGACCTCCCAGTCTCTGGATCGATCTACTTCCAAGCCACAATGGCTCTTCGAACTACTGCTGGAACCCATTGAGTCCAATCCACAGGTCCCCTTTTTTCTCCTGGCACAGGCCTTGAGAAAACCTACGTGAGCGCCGCTTCTTCGATGCTCTTCTTTATTCTGAAATCAACGCACTTCGGCCTTTCGCATTTCGAGACTTCAGGACTCCTGTATGCAAGTCCTCCAATTTCTTGTCTCCCAATTGTCAGTTGTCTAAATGCTAAAAAGGACTTAGCCTCTATATTGGCTCTTAGCCTCCATCTATGTGACCACATCCTATGACCACACACTTTATGCCAAAGTGCTTATTGGCTTTTCAAGATTCGGGGAATCGCGATGCAAGCGATCCTCCCAATATTCTATCCTCTAGAATGTTGAAACCCAAATTAGGGTCTAACTCCACGACTCCTCTCTTAAGTCGATGTCCATACGACCAGTCCCGTGATCTGGTGCTATTCCTCTGATCTCTTTTCGGGACTTCGTGATTCGGGATTTCATGACTCCAGTTGCAGCTTTCCTTTGCCTTTCAATCTCCTGGGTCCCGAAATGCCGAAGTACTACCCATGACCACGGTCCACCTTTCGAGATTTAGTGATTCACGATTTCACAAATACAACTGTGACGATTCCAGGTCCTTTAGCCTTCCGAGCCCTGAAATTTCGATTCTCCCTTAGACAATCAACGGTCCAGATCATCCCGAATGGATGATCCTTGTTTAATTGCTATCCATCCTTTCAAAATTTCAGGAGATGGGACTTCTTGTCTCGCGACTCCTTCCTGCTCGATATCTTGGTACCTGAATTCCCGGTAGACTTTGGTCTTTAACAACTGTACTCCCCAAAGGGATGGTCTCGATGCTTTCGAAACTTTCCAGGTTGTGAAGTTGAAGGACTCCTTTTCCTTCTACTGAGACGAGGTTTAAACCTCATGCACCTTCTCTAGATCCGACGTCTCACGGACCTCAGTGCTAGATCTGATGATTCAGATCCTCCCTCTTGTTCTTTGATCCAGCGGCTCTCAGGCCACCGCGCTCCAGATCCAACGGTCTGGATTCCTTCAGGATTTCGTGAACCAGAAGTTTGTGATGCAAGTGATCACGAAATCTCTTACTGATCCAAGTCCCAAACTCTGAAATGCCAAAATTCAACCACGCGATTTAGGGATTTCGTGAACCGAAAGTTCACGATGCAAGCGGTTCCACACCTCTGTCCGCTCCAAACCCTGAACTTTGAAATGTCGAGATTCAATGCCTGATCCGATGGTTGTCAGGATTTTGGCACTTCTCTACGAAGTGTCTCTGACATACGTTTCTGCTGGCCTCCTGTGCACACCTCCTGGAGGTTGAGCTCCGTGTGCTTTCCTGCGGATCCGATGGTTGTCGATTCTCTGCACGAGATCTGAGGGCAGTTGTAGCTCCCTTCTGAGCTTTGCGCTTCTTCCTTTTCCTTGGAAGATCTCAGATGCTTCAAAGACCCGACCTTTGCTTTATCTGTGAACCCCGTGACCTTGGGTCTCGCCTGCGTTCTAGAAAATGTTGTTCCTCCTGAGCTTTGTTTGCTATGAAACCTCAAACGGTTTCTCTCGACCTCTACACTCCTTGCAGGGTACTTCCACACAACTATGTTATCGGTCCTAAGCTTCAGAACTCGAACCTCTAAGGGATGCAACCCTTGCCTTCTCCCTCAAATGGAGATGGGTGCCTTCTTGGCAACCTCCTTCTCAAGCACTCCTTGTTGAGCAAATAGAGTATTCATCAACTCTGTAAGTTTCTTCTCTTCGACACTTCTCCTCTATGAACTCAAAAGAGTTCCTTATGTGCACGCTTGCACTAACTCAATGCCCACCTAGCAGAGTTCTCCAGAGTCCTCAGTGACTCTGTCTTCTTTTGAACTCGAAATAGATTTCTTCTGTGCACTTTGTGCACTTACTCAATGCCCTCCTGGCAGATCTTCCACGGAACCTTCAGTAGTTCTTTTTTCTGGTCGAACTCAAAATAGAGTTATTTCCCCAATGCAAACTGTGCATTCACTCAATGCCCACCTGGAAGACCTTCTATAGAACTTTCAGCAATTATGTCTTCTTTTGAACTCGAAATAGAGTTCTTTCTTGTGCACTCCTTGCACTTTTTTTGGTGAAGGTCCAATGCTCTCCCTCCTGAGATTTCCTGAGGCAGTCTCGCCTCTTTCAACGCACACCTTGTAGACTATGTGCACTCCTTGTACCTAGAAACTCCAAGAAAGGAAGAAATCAAAATTCTGCAATTACTTCACCAGTTATGGATTCAAAACAAGAAATGCATAAAAACAAGTAAACACACACAGACAGTTCACGACAGGAAAAACTTCTCTTCTATTAATCTGTATGTCTGTAAAAAATGTTTACAATGGATGGACAATAACAAGTCTCAGCTCTTTTCCTGAGACCTCTCTACCTAAGATCCCTCCTCCTCTCCTAACTCTCTATCTGAGTCTCTAATTCTCTACTCTCTAAACTTCTTGATTACAAAGAGGGCTCTCTCACAAGCTTATCCTCTGCCTCACCATCTCTTAGCCATCGCTCTCACAGAGAACCTCTCTATGGCTACATTACACAAAATGAGTGTCCAGGCCTAACTACGACCTAGGCTTGTTGCAGGTAACCATTAACGGAAACCTCAACCACTACCTGAAAAGATATGCATCTTGGAATTAAGAGCCTTACAGCATGAATCCCCAAATGGGATCTGATTTCAAAATTTTGAAAAACGAGAGGGATTTTCCTCTCTCCCTCATGCATGCATGTGGAATGTGCTGGCTGGATGGAGCTTAGGTAGAGTTGGAGTGATTCTCCTGCATCATTCTCCTCAGGTGGAAAAATCATGATCTCCTGACCATGAGCTCCTCTGCATCTCTGTTGAAATCCACCTAGATCCCAAACTGCTTTTTGGAGATGTCCATTTGCTCCTCTTCTTTGTTGTTGTTGTTGTTGTTGCTTTGCTGCTCTTGCAGGCTCCCTTCTTATCAACTTCTCATTGCTGGCAGTCTCTACTACTGAATTCAAAATCAGCCTTCTAATCTCTTCTATCACCTCGTGTAGCTAATCCCATGGTTGGTTATTTGTATGCAGTATCCTTTGATACAATTCTCTCATCTCAGTGGGTAGATCATCATGATCTTCCTTATTTTTTTCCTCTTTTGTGGCACTAGCTGACCACGCTGTTGTAGACTCTAGCTCTGCAGTCTCCTCACTGAACTGTTGTTCAGCTTCTTCCTTTGACAATTCTGTTGTTGCCATTTCTCTATGTGTTGGATCAATTCCAACTTCTTCCAGCTACTTCGCAGGCTAGTATGCTCCTCCACCTTCTTCTACATGCCTTGGCACTATAGTCATCATCTCTTCATCTCCCTAGATGAAAATTTTGAGCGATTTCTCAGAATGCTCCTCTGTTAGTATTTGCATGACTGTCTACTCATGGTAGTCATCTACTGACTCTGGATGGTTCAACCAATCATCCAACATCCCCAACTCCATCTCCCATGGAGTGAGCATCTTATTTGTATGCTCCTCTTCTATTGGGGAAAACATCAATGTCTTCTCCACTTCTTCCTCCATGACAGTCTCTGCTGGCTGTCCTCCTTTTGTTGTTGTTTTTGCAACGCATCTTTTGGCCTTGACTGGGCTACTTGGTAGGAATACCTCAATTCGTCCAATGATCATAATGTTCTCCTGATCTTCTCTTGTGAGCACTCCTTGTTGACCTGAACTCTCCCCTGAGTTGATGAGACTTTGACATATCCTCACCTTTTCCCCCTTGCCCACCTGGCATCCTAGGAATTTCCTGTTTCCCACCTAGCAGTCTATGAGACCAACTAGTCCCATCTCCATCAGCACTCCTTGCTTATATGAACTCACTCCTAAGCTCATTTTCTCCCCCTTGCCCACCTGGAAGTATGGGAGTTCTATGTTTCCCACTTGGCAGTCTATGAGATCTTCAGCCAATCTCATACCAATACCCTCATGTCAATATGAATTTCCCCTACTATCCTCCTGACAGTCTATGATATCCTCCAATGATCTCATCTAATTTCCCACCTGGCAATTGGAAATTTCATCCCTGTCCTCCTGGCAATTTATGAGATCTGAAACTGATATCTCTTCCTCATCACTAAGGGTTTCTCCAACTTATGGCTCACAGATGCAAACCAGTTCTATGTTACTGAGGTTTTCAACATACCTCAGCCACTTCTTCAATAACCTTTGCTGTATTTTGGCCATCAACTCCTTGACTGGCCACTTCACCTTTATTTTCATGGGCCATTCATATACCCATCATGCTTCTGCATTCTTCTACACCCGCAGTGTCAGCTCTTCCACCCTCACTCTTATCTCATCAAGTTATTTATCCATCTCTGCACTGCTCATCTGCTGGTGGTCTCCTCTTCCACCATGCTCATGGCCTTCAGTAGCCATTTCCTTATTCTTGTCTGTCCTCCTAGAAAACCTGTTGTTTACTCTGCCATTGAGAGTATCTTCATGTCCTCCTATAGCTCACCTGCTTGTCTACTGATTGTCGCACACCTTGCAACAATCACCACAGAGCTCTAACACTCTGCTTCTTTCACCTGTTGCATTCAGATGAATCTTTTCTTCTGATTCCACCTGTTGTCATCATAATTTCTCCCACCGCCTCTTCTTTGTTTGTTGTCTGCAGACAAGTAACGACCTCCTCTCTTTCTCTTTCACTTGAAATCTACAGGCGAAATTATCAGTTCTGATACCACAAGACACAGTGCCCCTACCTTAGCAGGGTTATACTGACCTCCCGGTCTCTGGATCGATCTACTTTCGAGCCAAAATGGCTCTTCGGGATCTTGCTGGAACCCCTTGAGTCGAAACCACAAGTCCCCTTTTTCCTCCTGGCACAGGCCTTGAAAAAACCTATGCACGTGCCTCTTCTTCGATGCTCTTCTTTTTTCTGCAATCAACGCACTTCGGCCTTTCGCATTTCGGGATTTCAGGACTCCTGTGTGTGAGTCCTCCAATTTCTTGTCTCCCCAACTCCTGATTGCCGAAACGCTGAAAAGGACTTAGCCTTTGTATTGGCCCTTAGCCTCCGTCTATGTGACCACGTCCTGTGACCATACTCTTTATGCCAAAGTGCTTATCGAATTTTCGTAATTCAGGGAATCACGATGCAAGTGATCCTCCCTATCTTCTATCCTCCAAAATGCTAAAACCCAAAATAGGGTCTAACTCCACGTCTCCTCTCTTAAGTCGTTGTCCATACAATTGGTCCCATGATCTAGCACTATTCCTTTGAGTGCTTTTCAGGACTTCGTGATTTAGGATTTCGTGACTCCAGCTGCAATGTTCCTTGGCCTTTCAATCTCCTGGGTCCTGAAAGGTTGAAGTATTACCCATGACCATGGTCCACCTTTTGGGATTTCATCATTCGCAATTTCACGAATCCAGCTGGGACGATTCTAGGTCCTTTAGTCTCCCCGAAGTGCCAATTCTCCCGTGAACAATCAATAGTCTAGATATGCTTGAATGGATGATCCTTGTTCAATCACGATCCCTCCTTTCATGATTTCGGGAGCTGGGACTTCTTGTCTCATGACTCCTTCCTCCTCGATTTCTCGATACCCGAATTCCTAGTAGACTTTGATCTTTGACACCTGTCCTCCCCAAATGGACAGTCTCGATGCTTTCAGGACTTTACAGGTTGTGAAGTCGAAGGACTCCTTTTCCTTCTGCTAAGATGAGGTTTAAACCTCGCGCACCTTCTCTGGATCCGATGGCTCACGGACCTCAGTGCTAGATCTGACGGTTTAGATCCTCCCTCTTGTTCTTTGATCTAGCGGTTCTCAGGCCACCGTGCTCCAGATCCAATGGTCTAGATTCCTTCGGGATTTCATGAACCAAAAGTTCATAATGCAAGTGATCCCAAAATCCCTTGCTGCTCCAAGTCATGAACTCCGAAATGCCAAAATTCAACTGTGTGATTTTGGGATTTCATGAACCGGAGGTTCGCGATGCAAGCGGTTCCACACCTCTGTCCGCTCCAAACCCCGAACTCTGAAATGCCGAGATTCAATGCCTATTCCGATGGTTTTCAGGATTTTGGCACTTCTCTACGAAGCGTTTCATTCGTTTGTTTCTGTTGCTCTCCTGGGCACACCTCCTAGAGGTTAAACTAAGTGTGCTTTCGTCCGAATCCGATGGTTTTCGATTCTCTGCATGAGATCTAACGGAAGTTGTAGATCCCTCTTGAGATTTGCACTTCTTGAATATTCCTTTTCCTTGGAAGATCTCAGACATTTAAAAGTCCCCGACCTTTTCTTTCTTTGTGAACACCGTGACCTTCAGTCTCACCTATGTTCTGAAAAATGTTGTTCCTCCAGATCTTTGTTTGCTCTGAAACCTCAAAGGGTTTCTCTCAACCTCTGCACTCCTTGCAAGGTACTTGCACACAACTTTGCTATCCATCCTGAGCTTCAGAACTCATACCACTAAGGGAGTCAACCCTTTCCTTCTCCATCAAATGGAGATGGGTGCCTTCTTAGCAACCTCCTACTCAAGCACTCCTTGATAAGCAAACAAAGTATTCAGCAACTCAGTAAGTTTCTTCTCTTTGACACTTCTCCTCTATGAACTCGAAAGAGTTCCTTCTGTGCACACTTGCACTAACTCAATTCCCACTTAGCAGAGTTCTCCAGAGTCCTCAGTGACTCTGTCTTCTTCTGAACTCGAAATAGAGTTATTCTGTGCACTCTGTGCACTTACTAAATTCCCGCCTAGCAGAGCTTCCACAAAACCTTCAGTAGTTCTATTTTCTGGTCGAATCGAAACAGAGTTCTTTCCCCAATGCACCCTATGCATTCGCTCAATGCTCGCCTGGCAGAGCTTCTACAAAAATTTCAGTAGTTATGTCTTCTTCTAAACTCAAAATAGAGTTCTTTCTTGTGCACTCCTTGCACTTATGTTTGTGAAGGTCTAATGCTCTCCCTCTTGAGCTTTCCTGAGGTGGTCTCACCTCTGTCAATGCACACCTTGAGGACTCTATGCACTCCTTGCACCTAGAAACTCCAAGACATGAAGAAATCAAAATTCTRCAATTACTTCACCAATTAAGCATTCAAAACAAGAAATGCATAAAAAAAAGTAAACACACACAGATAGTTCACGGCAGGAAAAATTTCTCTTCTATTAATCTGTATGTCTGTAAAAAATGTTTACAATGGTTGGACTATAACAAGTATCAKCTCTTTTCCTGAGACCTCTCTACCTGAGATCCCTCCTCCTCTCCTAACTCTCTATTTGAGTCTCTAATTCTCTACTCTCTAAACTTCCTAATTACAAAGAGGGCTCTCTCACGAGCTTATCCTCCACCTCACCATTTTTGAGCCATTGCTCTCACAGAGCATCTCTCTACAGCTACATTACACAAAAGGAGTCTCCAGGCCTAATTACGACCTGGGGTTTCTGCAGGTAGCCATTAAAGGAAACCTCAACCACTACCTGAAAAAAGATGTGGCTTGGCATTAAGAGCCCTACAACATGAATCCCCAAATGGGATCTGATTTCAAAATTTTGAAAAACAAGAGGGCTTTGCCTCTCTCCCTCATGTATGCATGTTGAATGTGTTGTTTGGTTGGTGCTTAGGCTGAGCTGGAGTGATTCTCCTACATCACTAACCTTGACCATGGTTGACAATGATTAACTGATAGTTGTTTCCCATAGATGACCATGGTTGGCCATGACCATGGTGGTCGTGACCATAGTTGACCATGACTATGGATGACATTAATACATTATTGTATATTGTAATGTGTTAATTAATTAATACATTACTAAAGTATTAATACATTAAAACATTAATAAAGTATTAATACACTAATAAAATAAGACAAATTTATAAAATAGTGATACAGTATTAAAGTATTAATACATTAACAATACATTATTACAATAATGTAATGTGTAAATTAAAGTATTAATTTACATTAATGTATAATGTAACTTATTAATTAATATATTCATTAATAATGTAATGTATTAAATTATTAATAAATTATTAATTAATACATTGCTAAAGTATTAATACACTAATATAATAATACATTTAAAAATGCATTTCATACATTAAACACATTAATAAATACATTACTAAAGTATTAATACATTAAAACATTATCTATGATAGGTTGGTACCAAAGAGGATTAGTGTACCTCATTGTTTGTGATAGTTTGGTGCGTACGAGGATTGGTGTCCTCATTTGTGACAGGCTGGTGCCTGAGAGGATTGGCATCCTCATTATCTGCAACAAGTTTCTTCCTGAGAGGATTGGTGTCCTCATTATTTGTGACAAGTTTGTACCTGAGAGGATTGGTTTCCTCATTTGTGATAGGTTGGTGCCTAAGAGGATTGGTGTCCTCATTTGCAACAGGTGGGTGCCTTTCAAGTTGAATAATTTTAAATTGTAAGTTGGTGCTTGCAGAAGAACATAAAGAAAGATGATTTGTGGTTTTCTGCCACATTGAGTTTCCACGTAAAATTTCTAGTGTAATGTGTTTTTTGTGTTCTACATGTACTGATAATTAAGTAAGCACTTCTAAGAAACTTTAATTTGTTGCAAAGGAAAGAAAATTAAGAAATATGATGCAATATTGATTCACCCCCCTCTCAGTATTGTTGTAATTTATAACAATCAGTATCAAAGTGCAGGTACATTAAATAACACTCTAACACTTGGAAGGAAGATCACACAGAAAGTATGTCAAGTCAAGAATATTTTTATTCTTTAACCATACATGTTATATTCAATGGAACAAATTTTGCATTTTGGAAAATCAAAATGAAGACCTACTTGATTTCTCTTGGTATAGAAATATGACAGATTGTGGTAGATGGTTATAAAATCCCAACTACTCTTCCAACTCATGAAGTTGGTAAGAAAACTTTCTACAGTAATGCAAGATATATGAATGCCATCCAAGCAGGACTTGTAGAAACATAATTTTTCAAAGTAATGCAGATGGAATCCGTAAAGAAAATATGGGACAAACTGGTAAAAAGTTATGAAGGAGACAAGAAAGTAAAGTTGGTCAAACTTCAATCTTACATAATTCAATTTGAAAACCTAAGAATGAGTGAAGACGAAAAATGTTGCAGGTTTATTTCTCATAGTAGATGAGACTGTAAACAATATTAAAGGGCTAGGTGAGAAGATTGAGGAAGCTATAATAGTTTAGAAGGTAATGAGATCTCTCCCCTCAAGACTTGATGCAAAGGTTTATGCCATAGAAGAAATGCATGAACTAGATAAACCAACTATGGAAAGGTTGCATGTAATTCTAATTGCTTATGAGATGAGGACTAGGAAAGAGAAACCAAATATAAAACACATAGTCTTCAAGCCATCAGTCAATTGGTCAACATCTCAAAATCATGATTCAACAGAACACTTCTCAGATGAAGAGAAATCTAACTTTGTAAGTAAACAAAAGAGGGGATCCAAAAAATATAAAGGTACATGTTACCATTCAAATTCTTTAATTGTGGTAAAGTTGGTCATTTTGCATCTAAATGGCCCTTCAAAGAAAACAACACCATTGAAAAAGAAATAAAAGGAAAGGATTATCGTAGGGAGACTAAAAAGAAAAAATATTTTAAAAGGAACATTTTTTATTCAAATGAGGATAGCAGCAACTCTTCAGACATTGAAGAAGAAGAATATGAGTCACATACAATTCAAGATGAAAAAAATTTCATGGCATTAGAGTAACAAAAATCTGATCAATAAAAATGAGACACATAAGAGTGTGAAGTTGTAGTAGACATGGAAGGAGAACTCGTTAGTGATCTGGAGGAAATCTCCTGACTCGAGAAAAAGAATAGACTAAGAAAAGAATTGTTATAGTTTTATAAGGAAAAATACAATCAGATCAGCAAATATATATTCATCTTAAAAATTAAGTTAGAAGAGGCCAAAAGAAGGGAAGAGATATTTATGAATTAGATAAAAGAAAAGGAGAGCAAATGTGGCAAACTAGAAGTAGAAATAGTTTCCTCAAGAAAAAATCTAGATAAGTCCAAGACTCAAATGAAATTGATAACAGGAGATGAAACTTTAGATAACATTCTCAACAATCAGAGATCACCAAATGACAAGCTAGGATTAGTGTTAGGAACCAAACATCAATATAGCATAGAAAAACCTCAGGAAAAGTACTCAACGCCTTGAAAAAGAGATAATTTCAGATAATAAGCCTCTTCGAGGGGGCAACCTCCTTTTACCCCACTTAAATGTTCAAGTCCAAGATGATTCAAAATGAAAATGTCTCCTTGGTATATATA
>JASDQU010100899.1:226629-269152 GCA_032191745.1 Picea mariana
TAATTTGTCACTCTGCATATTTTTCATTAGAGGAAACATACAAAAACAAACACCGCTGCTTGTAATAACCAAGGCCCTTCGAAAAATATGTGAGAATAATAATGGTTTAAATTCCACAAAGTTTAATAAAAGATTTAATATAGAAACTTTTAACTTTTAAAACCTTATACCTCCCACCTTTTAAATATTGTATTTCATCCTAAATATAATAAATATTCACTCCATTAAAAAATCCCTTTTATAAAATGTCCTCCATGTGATCCTCCACGTGACTTGACTTTCACGTTTATCAAAACAAAAAAGAAATTCAATATTGAAAAAATCCAAACAATTCTTCATACCATATGATTATATTGAAAAGGGAGGTCAACACTCCCATCCACTAGTCGTTTAAGGAGATGAGCGCTCCCATCCAACATTTAGAGGAGCGTTGGTCTTGAAAACTCAGAGTGCGTGAAGGGAAGTACCAGAGGAGCGCTCCCCTACAGAAGGAACCCAAGTGCTGATGCAAAAAAGTCAGCGCTCCCACAAACAAATGAAATCTTACCCCTTCAACACATGTGCCTTAGCATGCTGATGTAAAACCAGAGCTCCTTCACCCTACTCAATCTGTGTGCACCAGTGTCTTGTCCATGCTCGATGCTCTGATACCACTTGTTATAATTTGATAAATGCGAAAACACAAATTAACATGAGACAAAACACAATCAAGCAGAAATAAAAGGCATGGAGATTTAACATGGTTCACCCAAGGATTGGGCTATGTCCACCAAGCAAAGGTATCAGTTTTCTTTTATTCAGATCATGGAGATTACAGCAGCTCACTCACACTTTTCACCACTCCATCTTTTCCTCTATGGGATTACATAATTTATATACAATTACATGAAAACGGATTATAGAATGTGCTCACAACAAATTCTAACTTGGTTTGAATAGTTACAACCAAACCTGAATTTTTGGATCTGAAATCCTAATCATAGGAAATTTGTTGTCACTATTTCCAACAATAACCAATCTAACAAGATATTTCTTGAAAAAATATCACATTATTATTATGTTATTTTGAAATGTAACTAATCAATTAAACAAATTGACGTTCTATCTAGTAAAAACTTTGTTGTACCAAATATTTATACTCAAAACAAGTCAATGACAAGGAAAAGAAGACACAAGACTTGTCCACTTACTAATCAGTCCTTTTGAAATGACAAGACCCTAAAAACATGCATTATTATTCCCACTGTGGAGGATATGACAGTAAAAAAAAAATATTTTTGGACGTATATTGAATTCAATGTCCATCAACTCACTTAGAAAAATTTCCACGTCTAGTGGTGGGAAAAGACAATATACAAAATAGTATTGATGTTCAACACCATAGTACCATTGTTCAACACCATGGTAGGCTTGGCAGTCAATTCGGTCTAGTTGTATGCACAGAAGAGTACAACCTTTGCTAGCCACATTAATCTTTTAAAGACGTGCACTGTCTCCATCCCTCTAGATTTTCAATCCCTCTTAGATGATTATATATAAATTTGCCTCTCAGATGATTTTATATAAATTCCTCAAAGAAATTTTCACTTAGAGATTTTGAATCCCTCTTAGATTTATCCTTGTTAATATATTAGAAATTAAAATGAATCTAATATAATTATTATAATAAATTTAATTATTTAAATATCCTAAATTTATTTCTTTATTTATCAAATTTAAAATCAATTTTTATTTTTCAAACATACAATGAAAAAACTAATCGATGTCCAATTACTACTCATTTTAATGGAATTTAAATTCATAGTAATTAATCTAGTGTCTTCCATCCAAGTATGGGTGACCTGGTCTTGGTCGTAAAGCGATCACGGTTGAAAATAATTACCAACTACCATTATTCAGAACTAAAAACACATATCCCTTAAACTCCAGTGGCCAACAATGGTTGTGGATTCCATTAACAATTTTGTTTAAAAAACATATGAAGAGGCAACAACGAATTAAAGTCTACCACTCATAAATAAAATCAAACTCATAATTAAAAAAGGATTTTACCTCATAAATCCATATGGGAAAACCAGATTCGAATGGGGCTCAATATTTTATTATGCTATCTCTGGTTACAACGTCATTCCTCCTCCTTTCCTTGGCTCAAAATGTAGCGAATAAGGAAATAAGGTGAGCTAGGGGTAAGGGAAGACAAACAACCATGACTCACCAATTCCAATTTTTCCGATTTCTCATTTATTATTTTTTTCAATTTTATTAAATTATCAATTCATTTTTTCTCTTACATTTTTTTTTCTTATTTGACTTTACAATTGGTTATCTGTTGCATAGTTTGAATAACCTTCATAAATTATCGCATTGTATTCCTAGTACTGAGTCTCACCTATTCATTTGATTCGCATCAATTTCGGGTCATGGGCTTGTGCGATGTAAGGACAATACAATTGGAGGAAGAAGAAATGTCAGATCTCAGATCTGATATACAGATGTAGACCCGAGGGAATAAACAAAGAAATAAAGTTGCAAAGAGATGTTTTTGTAGTAGAACGAAAATTTCCAAGGGAATAAATGATGTACAAGCATTTTTACCATAGGTTAGTTCATCCCCTAAAAATTATAGGCACTCTGATACCACTGTTGAGATGCACAAGATTATAGCTCAAGATAGAATATCTTTCATTACTATGATACACTTATAAGATGACTTTTGGATTCATCTTCCAAGAGGGATGCACAAAATTGTAGATTAACGTAGAATATCTTTCATTACTATGATACACTTATAAGATGAATTTTGGATTCATCTTCCAAGAAGTCACTTGGACTTGCAACTATTATTTCCATCACTTGTGACATTTCATATTTCTTCTCAAATAAATAACCATAACTCTAATAGATTAGATTTGGACCAACATAATTTATCTTTAAAAATTTAAATTTTTAAAAATACATATATTTTAAATTTTAAAATAATAAATCAAAACAAAACTTTACTTAATATTTAATAACTCTCCATATTTACTTATCACCTCACCTATTTTAAGAGATGTCATTTTGACTGGATAATTACATAAAAACATAATAAAATGGCTATGCAGATCAAAGTTTTTTTTTTCATCGACAAAAATAGATCCCCCATTGGGAAGATGGGAGAACCCACCCTAGAATGGTATCCATAGTCACCTTGTCAATGACTAGGGAAACTAAATCTCCACACTTATCAACTAACCTACAACTACGGGCTACACATATACAAGACTAGAACCTGGTGGTCTTTTTCTATTCTAGTATACCATTATCTATACCATTTTACAAAAGATAGTGTTTAAAGGTGCAACATAAAATTGTGAATATTGTGATTTCATTAAAATTGCAATAATTGTGAAAATTGTGATTTCATTAATTCTACAATAGAAAATAAAATATTGTGATTTCATTAACAATTATATATTATATAGACTAATATTTATTTGAAAATGTAAAACCACAAAAGGGAAAACATCATAATAAAACATCAAGGTTAGTAGTATCATGCATGCAATGAGCCTTACAACATATAATAAAGTTCCATTACCATAACATATCACCACATAATCATTGGGGCAAGTTCCTCATCTTCTTCTCGCAGTTATGGATTAGTTGTGTTTAAGTTGCGAGGAAATACCACTCAACAGGCGTAAAGGTGGACTCAACCCAAGTACATGAGTAGAGAAAAGTTGCCATCCACCATAAAATGAATCACAAAAGTCTATTGTAGAGTGATGCCCTCTATCAGGTTTGTCTCACCTTGTAACACACTCAACCCCTAGGTGCTTTTTAAGGTGTGGGGTATCAAAATTTTGTTTCCCTTAACTCTCTCTAGGTTCCCCTCTCACCAAAGTGCACGTTCTTCCAAACCCCCAGGCTCTTTCTTGGCCCCTTTGAAGGATTTGAACAGAAGATGCTAGATTTCCATGCTAGGCCCCTTCCTTCATATGACCTCGGGCTGCACCTAGGTGCCAAATCAAAGGGTGCGTTGGAGCTTCGGGCTCTGGGTGTTCTCGACACACCTAACTTTGAATCTACCAAACTCTGAGCTTGTGAACACACACGGACCAGATCAATGGTCAACACTTCTTTCACAACCGACGACTGTGATTTACTTCGAGACTTTGGTGTTCAGAAGTTTCGAATGCTCCAAACACCTCTTTCCTCTGAAGTGATCTGTACCTGGAGTTATAGATCGAGCGCCAAGTGTTTTCCCTAATCAACGGTCAATATATGTGCTTTGTCTCACTTCAAGCGACTTGCAATCAACGCTCCACCGCATTTTTTTTTGGGTTACCAATCCTCCAAAGTAACAGATCTCACGCCACATGTCCTATTCCAATGGAAGGTTCTGATGAACTCTGACACTTTGACCTTCGAGAGTTCTCATGCCCTTACTTTTCAATTTCTTCGGAGTGACTTTCCCCCGGAGTAAATCTCGAGTATCCATGTGCTCCAATGATGGATGGTTAGGATGATTCCTTACCTTTGTAGCTTTAGACGACTTCTGGTTAATGTGTGTCCCTCTCAGATCGACGGTCATGATTTACTTCGACAGTTCAGGCTTCGAGAGTTCTCAACTCACGCGAACCCACTTTCCTCCGAGGTGGCTATCTTTCAAAATGGAAGATCTGCTGACACCTATCCTTAGCTGACGAACGACTAAGATGAAATCCAACTCTTCGGACTTTGGGAGTTCTTGTTCAACACACTCACTTTTATCCCCGAGTGACTTTTCTCCGAAATGGTAGATATTTTTCCACACGTCCCTTTCCAACGGACGGTTGGGATGAATTTAAGACTCTGAACTTCAGAAATCCTTGTGCCTTCACACCTCTATTCTCCCAGAGTGACTTCTCTCCAGAGTGAAGGATCTAACAAAACCTGTCCCTCTAGCTTGGACGACTCAGATATGCTTCAGCTCCCGGCTCTTCGGGAGTTTTGCGATGCAAAATACTCTTTTCTCCCAGAGTTGGTCAGTCGAGCTGACCACAGCCTCAATCTCACGGTCTGAGGGTATCTACCTGGACCCAGAGATATACAGCTCCTAAATTCTGTTCAAGGGTCCCTTGGGTCCTAGTGTGTACCACTCTGAGAGGGACACTTGGCAACGTCGTCACTCGACACATGGGCCACCACATGATCTCGACATAATACACGCATCCCCATGATCGAACGATCATGAGGGATCCCGAAGGATCCTTAGATCCATGGTCCACATTAACTTCAATACTTCAGGACTTCAGGGGTTTTTGTGTTACCAAACCCCTGTCCTCCCAAAGTGGTCAACGTCAAGCTCACTATATCGTAGATTCGATGGATGGGATAGTTCTCGGGCATCCTCATATCTACGGCCCATATTAAGTTCAAGACTTCAAGACTTTGGGGAAATAACCTCTTGTGTGGTGAATATGCTCAATTCGTCAGACTTGTGAAGTCCGAAGGGCTCTAAGGGTTACAGCTCGCATTCCTTCTCCAGAGTCGATGAACGTGAAGAACTTTGGCTCCTCCTGAACCAATATCATCCATTCATCTTCCAAACAAAAGGATCTCTCCTTTCGGGGCTTGAATCTCGCTATTCTTCATGAGCTTTGTTACCTCCTTAAGTACTTAGGTATTTTGCGCTATTTCTCACGAACTTAACACTTAGAGAAATCTTCCTTGCACCCCTTGCGCTCATTTATCAACTCTACAAATTAAGGGTGTTCTGGGTATCTTCCCGCCTTGCAGAGACTCTGTGCATACATGCACTACCTCTCCTGAGCTTAACATACTCCTTCCTTCAGAACAACTAGGAGTTTCGACGTGAACACGTGAGGCTATGCCCAAGGTCAACAAATTCACTATTGATTTATTTTAACTTGAGCCACCATGTGGCTCATGAATTTACATGTACAAGTGAGAGAATTCCTTATTTTCTTAAATACACAATTAGGAAGAATTAAATGGATACAGTATAACCACTGAGAAAGCATTCACATCCATGAAACATTCATAGGATATCCAACTTTAATTCGCAATTACATCTTAAATACATAGGATATGAGAATACTTATCTATTAGAGGTTGTAGCCAACAAACTGACTGTGGTTGTTTTCCTTTCCACCCAACCATAGGCTCAGAGGCATTCATTCTTAGTGCTCTGGCCACCCCCATTCCAAGCCATGATATCACCAGGGAATTCATGCCAATTCTCAATGATCCTTTCTCTTTCACATCGTCTGCGAGGTTTATCAGGTGCTTCCTCAGCATCAATCTCGCTATCTTCTGCTTAGGTCTCGTTCTTTACATACGCTCAGAGATTTCTCTCTTTGTCACAACCTCGATGAGGTTTATCATATTCTTCCTTAGCATCAAGCTCGTGGCCTTCGACTCATTCTTTGCTGGCGAGTTCCTTGCATTATTCACTTTTCTTTTTATTCTTTGGTGTGCCTTGCACACACATCCCTCCTATCTTGTTCCTTCTGTCAGAAGGAAACTTGGGTCAGTCTAGGTATGAAGGACCCTGTGATACTTTGGGCTAACCTTTTGTATCTAGACAATGCTTCCATTCATGGGGTAGTTGATGGTTCAACCACCAGTCCTTTTCTTATTAACTGATCTCTTATAGTTTTCACATTGTTTCCTCTAATGATATCATGGCTAGTATTTTCAAGGCTTCACCCCCATAATCAGTTATTGGAAATTCAAACAATAATAGATTTACACTCTTCCCATGCCATAGCATGGTAATCCTAGTTAATGATTAATTACAAGTTGGGGGAAACAGGGGTGTTACACACCCCCACTCGCTTTTGCGATTTTTACATAAATCTAGAAGAGTTATTAATTAATTAAGTTAAATTTTTCATAATGGAATATATTCATCTACTCGTAACATTGGATTAGTTAATAAATCCAGTATTGCAGTATAGTTTGGAAACGAGCGTGTACCCTCGTGAGCTCGAGCCATTAGAGGAGCTTCGGGAAGTGACTACTAAACTTCCCTTGTAAATCCCACCTATTTCTCTCTGTCTCTGGATTCCTCCATATGGGTGATATACATGAAAATAACTCTTCATGGTGTGACAGGATCTTTATGGCCATTCCTTCGGATCAATTTCGGAGCCTTCTTCTGAAGTTGATGAATGCCAAGAACACCATAAATATTGGGGTGTACACAGGTCACTCACTTCTCATCACATCCCCTTCCTTACCCGATGACAGAAAGATAATTCATATCCCTTTTCATAATCATAGTCGACTCATTGAATAAGAGGAAATATTCATTTATTGGATTAAAGTTTTAGTTATTTGTTGGTTTTTTAAAATTTTGATGATTTAGAGTTTTTTAAAATGCACTATTATTTCTAAAAGTAAAATTTCATATTCATAAATTCATTGTGAAACATAACTTTGGAAAAAATTATTTCAAACTTAAAAATCTAAATTGTCCACTTATTACTGTTTAAATTTAGAGAATAAGAGTTAAATTGTCTACTTAGTAACTTAGTTATGTTTATTCATTCAATGAGTAGTTTTCCAAACAACAAAACTTAATGTTTGCATGATGGAGAATTCATTGATGAAAGTTGGCATGACAGATAATCGCGATGGACACTATGTGACATCCACAAAAATAAAGTATTTTCGAAATTTAAATTGGTTGGAAAATTATTCCATTTTTAGTAAATTCAAAATTGGAAAATTTTTCCCATTTATGGCAATTCCAAATTTCGAATTTGATAATTGTAATTAATTATTATGATTGTTGGGCAGGGATCTGATTTGACCCAACTAACTATTTGATTATGACACTTGTATGAAAACAGAATATTTTATATTGATTGCAGGAGGACAAATGGAACAACCATGTTAAAATAAGTTGACCATGACTCCATGAGTGGGGAACATGTTGGAACTACCTCTAGGCTCATTGTTACAAGTGGCAAATCAGTAATTTAGCCATTGGAAGCCCTTGAAAATCAGGGATTTAAAAATCTGCGAAAATTCCCAAGGGAGGGAAAAAGACCTAGGCAAATTGATAAATAGCATATGTGAGGAGGCAGGACGCTGCCAAGTATGCTGGGAAAGAGACTATTGATTTTTACTTGCTATTATGAACACTACTGAGTGATTGTGAGGCAAGAGGAATCTACTGGAATTGAAGGACATTGTTGAGGAGGAGTTTCCAAATTCGCTCTCATGGATTCATGGTCGGGCTAGGGGGTGAATTGGGCAACTGAGTTTGGCTGCCCTGTTCTATGGTTGGGAGGAATGTGGTTGTTCCCTTTGGCTTCCCACGAATTGGTTCAGATATGTTAAATATTGTCCTTCTATGTCCTGAATGATTTTGGTATATCTTTTATTACGCATCTATTTATGTTAAGTTGAAATTAATTTTCCATGGGTAACATCTATTCGTTGTATGAAGTTCATAATTAAAGACCAATTCTGGGACAGTTCCTTCCAAAAACTAAAATTCTAGGCAGAACCCATCTAGGTGTAAATGAACTTGAAGGAATAGATAGATCTGCAAATGTATGCGTATTTCTGAAGTTGCAATTTTAGATGGACCTATCTGTGAATAATTTTTAAGTGGAGTAAGTCCTTCCACTTTTTGCTTATAAGCTCATATATATATTTATATACAAAATAAATTGACATGGTTATAGTTAGATCAGTATATAGATCTTATTAAACGAAGATCCAAGAGTTGCTTTAGAAAACCCCACTTATACAGAGATTCGTTTTCATAGCACTTGAACAAAAAAACATTGCCAATAGGTAACCTCCTACCTCCTGTTTAAAGGAAATTATTAAATCAAAGAGTTAGAAACTCTCCTTAAAACCCTGTTATAGAACCAAATGAAATTAAATAAGACCACTACTCTATGTGACCACTACAATTGTACAGTTTTGTACTTAGACGGGCAAATTCAAAAGGTCTTACAGTCCCAATCTGTACAGACCAAAAATCCAATTTGGGACAAGATCCTACTAGTTTAGGCGTGTTCCAAAATTATTTATGCAATCAATTAACAAGTCGATTTATGGACAGATGGAAACATAAATAGGCTAAGTAACTACCAATGCTAAAGTTTGCATGTATATAGTTATAGAACACATGGAAGTCTTGAGTACCACAACATATTCCTAGTAATAAGCAATTCCTTATGTTCTTTATATATATTCTGTATGAAGCCAATGAAAACATATAATACCTTCATGCAGGGTAAAGAGAAAATTAAATTACTGTGAATGTCTGCATAATTAATAATAAGAAGAATCTTGGAAAATAAATAGAATAACCAGTAAACGATTCAAGTTCTGAAATACGAAAAAAAGAAAAACCCAATTTCGGAAATGGAGGGGATTATGTTAAACTCAGAAGAAAATTGAAAGTGCAGAACTCATATACTCTTCATATAAATCTATAGTCGAATCGACTCAATATACAATGACTAGGTTACAAAAGAATATTTGCCCAGTTTTCTTTTTAAATGAAAAGTATACATGACATAGGCGGTATTGATTTTCACCACTATTGTTTTCTTGACTTCACCATGAAACAGAAGAAGGAATAATCAAGAAGTATGGCCCTTCCAAGTTATGATTTCCACTACAACCAGACGCAAGATTTGCGTACCCTTCTAATGTCTGTAGCATTAACATAAATTAGGGCGTACCCCTGACTAATCAATACAGAAAACTTCGATGAGACTTATTTATAAGTAATAAAGATGGTACATAGCCTCGGTCCTTAGCACCAGTGAACTCTAAAAGCTAAGTCTGAGGAATATTGTTCTTGGAACCAGTTTACATTTCGCGCAGACGATAGGTATCAACCAAGCGCCTCATGGAGTTTGACACCCCTATAAGAAATATTCACCATTAAATCATTAGAAACACATACGAAAATAAAATAAACAAGAAGCTATAACAGAACCATAAACAAAGGCAACGATAAATTTGATTTATTACTTAACTCATGGTTGGAACCTGGAAAACTTGTGCTTGTTGTGCTCTGGTTGAGTAAATGTTCCGAGTCGGGGAAGTTGGTCTAGTTATTCCTAATGGGTACCTTGCATCAACGAAGTCCCATCATTAGTATGATACCAAGACGCAAATCATTTTCTCATAAAGAAAATTCAATAGTACTATTTTTCCAACTTTTCACTGTGTAAAATACGAAATACAGATAGACGAAGACCCTGTGTAAACATTACTGGAATGTCGATTCTGTAGCTATGTGGTTAATACATACTGAAACAAATAACCAAGGTATTTTTTTTTAAGCTAGTTCTATTTACAAAAAAAAAAAAACCTAGCACTGAACCCCGAAGGCTTACGCAAATCTCAGAATCGATAAGGACAGTAATGCCCTTTTAATACCCCAAGCCTCAAACCAAAAGATTCAAACCACCAAAGTATTTTCCAAGGGTGAATGTAATATCCTTCGAAGGACACAAGATTATATCGGACTTCAGAGACTCATCTACGAAAGGCTAAGAAAATCATCGGAGATAACGATAAAGGAAAACCTTAAATTAAATATGTGCAACATAAGATACAGAACATCATTTTCCCTGTAGCATTTCCTTGAATGACCATATTATTCAAGCTTTGTTTCGAGATAAAAATACTAACTAGTAATATGGACTTCCCTGTCTGCCTCCAAGACGTGACCCAAGTCGACAGACACATTGTCGAAGATAGTGATACACATGTTCATTCAGAGAATCTCACAATGACAAAGGAAGGTCCGTTTAACCCTAGGAAGAGACCTTACGAGAGTAAATTAATGTTGGAAGCACAGGGGTTGTTGGGGCCATGTGATGGGGTTCAAGTTGGTGCGTTTTGACTAGAAAGGAATTGGAAAGGGCCATCAAAACTCGTGCCTACATGACCCTATTAATGGCCAGAACTAGAGCTTTAACTCTTGCTGACAGTTATACCTTTCCACCCAGGCTATGCATCAAATGCACAGTTAACTTGACCCCTTTATGATGTGACTAGTGAGGCTGCATTCTCTTAACTCTTGAATTGTAGTTTACCTCCTATCCAACAGTATTGTAGTTGGGGTTTCATTACCCGAACATCGGTAAGAAAAGGGACGGGGTTATCTCGTTACTAGACACTCTTAGTTGTTAAAGGAACCCGATTTTGTTCAACCAACGAGACTATAATACTAATCGCTAGTGGTGTATAATTTCTCACCCCTTGCTTTTACGTTAGATAAATGCATTATGTTAAAGATTATATTACTCAGACTGGTATGCATGAATACATAAATCCCATGTCTAAGGAAAAGATAGGTTTGTAGGTCTAAACCGAAAACTTTACAGACACTTGTTATGAATAGGGATGCAGGGTTTAAACCATAGACAAGTTACTACACTATTAGACTAATATAATAGGGTTATTGCATGAAGAGAAGTACTTAACTTACCTCACAATTTTTTTTTTATTTTGTCATTTTGAGGTATATTACACACTAGGAGAGAGACTTATGAGATGGGTTGACCTATCATTGAGATAGTTGGAGCTCGCCACAAAATTGACTTCAGAGAAGGCCCTGCTATGCCATTTCTGGATGAAATGCTTAAGAATGTATGTAATATGAAGGATAATAGAATTTTTGTAATATGGAAAGTTTGATGGTTTGTGGATGAAATATTTAACACTAATRAATTGAGTGGGTGTGTGTTATTGTGGGAGATGAACGGGTTTGTATTCGTGGACGTGGACAAAGAGAATTATCTTAACTACCACAAGTGACTCATCAATCTCATGAAGATTGGAGTGATTTCCTATGACAACACTCTCTAGAGAGGAACCATTGCAACTCACCCCAAAGGTCCGAAGGTTTCATCCATGTCAAACGTTTCACATTGGAAGTGAACAAGGTCCTTGTCGATGATGATGATTAACAAGGTGAAATTAAAGTGTTGATGATGATGATTGTTAACATTCATGGAGACCAATTGGTTTATTGGACCTTAAGAACGTAAGGGATTACTTCAATTTCACTAAAACTGTATTTCTATGATAAAAAAAATTGAGAGAAGCTTTCTAAGATCACCATAGTTTTGATGACTTAGGAGGACTAGGAAGGTCCATAATGTGAGAGATATTTTTAAATTGGGATCTAATATGGGTATCGGGAGGGAAATCCAATAAGAAGTGTTTTTCATCTTCTACTTAGTGTCACAAAGGTAACAAATTCTCTCATCCGAGGGTGTTTTGGGAGTTCTCCAAGGCCCAGTTTCACTATGTCCCTTGTGGGAGTTTCTTCTTATTTTAGCAATGTTGATTTTCTTATTTTCAATTTTCAAAATTGAGAGGTAATTTTTTATCTTGTAAATTAGGCTTGACCAATATATTAATTCCTTTTACCCACTAATTCTTTATCACACCACATATTCTCCTTAAATTTATAAGTGATAATATTTGTAATATTATCGATATTCTATATGATGGTTTCTTCTTGTATTCCCCAATTATTTAAGTTAGAGTATAATGTAGCATATTAAATGATTGATACATTAATAATGTAATGTATTAATGAATTATTACATTAATACATTGCTAAAATATTAATACACTAATAAAGTAATACATTATTAAAGGATTAATAAATTAATAATGTAATGTATTAATTAATTAATACATTTATACATTGCTAAAGTATTAATACGCTAACAAAGTAATAGATTAATAATACATTATTAAAGTAATAATGCATTAATAAATACATTATTAAATTATTAATACCTTAATAAATATATTATTAAAATAGTAATACATTAATACATTATACAGCATTAAAAAATTAATACATTAATTGAAAATTACTATGGTTGACTTTGCGAAAGAAAGGTTCACTATGGTTGATATGTTTAACTATGGTTGACCATGACTATGGTTGACTTCAATAGACTTTCACCATGGTTCACTATGGTTGACCTTCAATAACTGACACAGTGCCCCTACCTCAGCAGGGTTCTGCTGACCTCCCAGTCTCTGGATCGATCTACTTCCAAGACGAAATGGCTCTTCGGACTCCTGTTGGAACCCATTGAGTCAAATCCACAGGTCCCCTTTTTTCTCCTGGCACAGGCCTTGAGAAAACCTGCGTGCGCGCCTCTTCCTTGACCCTCTTCTTTATTATGAAATCAACGCACTTCATCCTTTCGCATTTCGAGACTTCAGGACTCCTGTATGCAAGTCCTCCAATTTCTTGTCTCCCCAACTGTCGATTGTCGAAACGCTGAAAGGTACTTAGCCTCTGTATTGGCCCTTAGCCTTCATCTATGTGACCACATCCTGTGACTACACGCTTTACGCCAAAGCGCTTATCAGCTTTTCGCTTCGGGGAATCGTGATGCAAGCGATCCTCCCAATCTTCTATCCTCTGGAATGTCAAAACCCAAAATAGGGTCTAAATCCATGGATCCTCTCTTAAGTCGATGTCCATACGACTGGTCCCGTGATGTGGAGCTATTCCTCCGATTGCTTTTCGGGACTTCGCGATTCCGTATTTCGTGACTCCAGTTGCAGCGTTCCTTGGCCTTTCAATCTCCCCGGTCCCGAAATGCCGAAGTACTTCCAATGACCACGGTGCACCTTTCGAGATTTTGTGATTCACCATTTCTCAAATACAACTGCGAAAATTCCAGGTCCTTCAACCTTCCGAACCCTGAAATGTCGATTCTCCCCTGGACAATCAACGGTCCAGATCTGCCTGAATGGATGATCCTTGTTCAATCGCGATCCCTCCTTTCATAATTTCAGGAGTTGGGACTTCTTGTATCGCGACTCCTTCCTCCTCGATCTTTCGGTACCCGAATTCCCAGTAGACTTTGATCTTTGACACCTGTCCTCCCCAAATGGACTTTCTCGATGCTTTTGGGACTTCACAGGTTACGAAGTCGAAGGACTCCTTTTCCTTCTGCTGAGACGAGGTTTAAACCTTCTCTAGATCTGACATCTCATGAACCTCAGTGCTAGATCTGATGGTTCATATCCTCCCTCTTGTTCTTTGATCCAGCGGCTCTCAGGCCACCACGCTCCAGATCCAACGATCTGGATTCCTTTAAGATTTCGTGAACCGGAAGTTTGCGATGCAAGTGATCACAAAATCCCTTACTGATCAAAGTCCCAAACTCCGAAATGCTAAAATTCAACCATGCGATTTCAGGATTTCGCGAACCTTTGTCCACTCCAAACCCTGAACTTTGAAATGTCGACATTTAATTCCTGATCCGACGGTTGTCGGGATTTTGGCACTTCTCTACGAAGTGTCTATGACATTCATTTTACCGGCCTCCTATGCACACCTCCCGGAGGTTGAACTCCGTGCTCTTTCCTGCAGATCTGATGGTTGTCAGTTCTCTGCACGAGATTTGAGGGTAGTTGTAGCTCCCTTCTTAGCTTTTCACTTCTTCCTTTTCCTTGGAAGATCTCAGATGCATCAAAGGCTCCGACCTTTGCTTTATCTGTGAACCCCATCACCTTGGGTCTCGCCTGCGTTCTGGAAAATGTTGTTCCTCCTGAGCTTTGTTTGCTATGAAACCTCAAAGGGTTTCTCTCAACCTCTGCACTCCTTGCAGGGTACTTGCACACAACTGTGCTATCCATCTTGAGCTTCAGAACTCGCACCTCTAAGGGACTCAACCCTTGCCTTCTCCCTCAAATGGAGATGGGTGCCTTCTTGACAACCTCCTTCTCAAGCACTCCTTGCTGAGCAAACAAATTATTCATCAACTCTGTAAGTTTCTTCTCTTTGAAACTTCTTCTCTATGAACTTGAAAGAGTTCCTTCTATGCACGCTTGCACTAACTCAATGCCCGCTTAGCAGATTTTTCCAGAGTCCTCAGTGACTTTGTCTTCTTCTGAACTTGAAATAGAGTTCTTTTGTGCACTATGTGCACTTACTCAATGCCCACCTGTCAGATCTTCCACAGAACCTTCAGTAGTTTTGTTTTATGGTCAAAATCAAAATAGAGTTCTTTCCCCAATGCACACTGTGCATTCGCTCAATGCCCGCCTGGCAGAGCTTCTACAGAACTTTCAGTAGTTATGTCTTCTTCTGAACTCAAAATAGAGTTTTTTCTTGTGCACTCCTTGGACTTCTGTTGGTGAAGGTCCAATGCTCTCCCTCTTGAGCTTTCCTGAGGCGGTCTCGCCTCTGTCAATGCACACCTTGCGGACTCTGTGCACTCCTTGTACCTGGAAACTCCAAGACAGGAAGAAATAAAAATTTTGTAATTACATCACCAGTTATGCATTCAAAACAAGAAATGCATAAAAATAAGTAAACACACACAGACAGTTCACGATAGGAAAAACTGCTCTTCTATTAATCAATATGTCTGTAAAAAATGTTTACAGTGGCTGGACTATAACAAGTCTCAGCTCTTTTCCTGAGACCTCTCTACCTGAGATCCCTCCTTCTCTCCTAACTCTCTATCTGAGTCTCTAATTCTCTACTCTCTAAACTTCGTAATTACAAAGAGGGCTCTCTCATGAGCTTATCCTCCACCTCACCATCTCTTAACCATCGCTCTCACAGAGTGGCTCTCTATGGCTACATTACAAAAAATGAGTGTCCAGGCCTGACTATGACCTGGGCTTGTTGCAGGTAACCATTAACGGAAACCTCAACCACTACCTGAAAAAATATGCAGCTTGGAATTAAGAGCCTTACAACACGAATCCACAAATGGGATCTGATTTCAAAAATTTGCAAAATGAGAGGGCTTTGCCTCTCTCCCTCATGTATGCACATTGAATGTGCTGACTGGATGGAGCTTAGGAAAAGTTGGAGTGATTCTCTTGTATCATACTCCTCAGCTGGAAAAATCATGATCTCTTGATCATGAGCTCCTTTGCATCTCTGTTGAAATCCACCTGGATCCCAAACTAATCTTTGGAGATGTCCATCTGCTCCTCTTCTTTTTTGTTGTTGTTGTTGTTGCTTTGCTGCTCTTGCAGACTCCCTTCTTCTTAGCTTCTCATTGCTGGCAATCTCTACTGCTGAATTCAAAATCAACCTTCTAATCTCTTCTATCACCTCGTGCAGTTGATCCCATGGTTGGTTCTTTGTATGCAGTATCCTTTGATACAATTCTCTCATCTCAGTGGGTAGATCATCATGACCCCCCCTATTTTTTCCTCTTCTATGGCACTAGATGGCCACACTGTTGTAGACTGTAGCTCTGTAGTCTCCTCACTGAACTGTTGTTCAACTTCTTCCTTTGGCGGTTCTGTTGTTTCCATTTCTCTGTGTGTTGTCTCAAGTCAAACTTCTTCCAGCTACTTCGCAGGTTAGTATGCTCCTCCACCTTCTGCTACATGCCTTGGCACTACAATCGTTATCTGTTCAGCTCCCTGGCTGAAAATTCTGAGCGATTCCTCAGAATGCTCCTCTGTTAGTATTTGCATGACTCTCTACTCATGGTAGTCATCTACTGGCTCTGGATGGTTCAACCAATCATCCAACATCTCCAACTCCATCTCCCATGGAGTGAGAATTATATTTGTATGCTCCTCTTCTATTGGGGAAAACATCAATGTCTACTCCACTTCTTCCTCCATGAAAGTCTCTGTTGGTTGTCCTCCTTCTGTTGTTGTTTCTGCAATGCATCTTCTGGCCTCAATTGGGCTTCTTGGTAGGAATAACTCAATTCTTCCAATGATCATAATGTTCTCTTGATCTTCTCCTATGAGCACTCCTTGCTGACCTGAACTCTCCTCTGAGTTAATGAGACTTTCACATATCCTCGTATTTTCCCCCTTGCCCACCTGGCATCCTAGGAATTTCCTACTGCCCACCTAGCAGTCTATGAGACCGACTGGTCCCATCTCCATCAACACTCCTTGTTGATATGAACTCACTCCTGAGCTCATTTTCTCCCCCTTTCCCACCTAGCAGTATGGGAGTTCTATGCTGCCCACTTGGCAGTCTATGATATCTTCAGCCAATCTCATACCAATACCCTCCTGTCAATATGAATTTACCTTGTTGTCCTCCTGACAGTCTATGAGATCCTCCATTGATCTCATCTAATTCCCACCTGGCAATTAGAAAATTCATCCCTGCCCTCCTTGCAGTTTATGAGATATGAAACTGATCTCTCTTCCTCATCACTGAGGATTTCTCCAACTTCTGGCTCACAGATGCAAAACAGTTCTGTGTTACTGAGGTTTTCAGCATACCTCAGCCACTTCTTCAACAACCTTTGCTGTATTTTGGCCATCAACTCCTTGACTGGCCACTTGACCTTTGTTTTCATGGGCCATTCATATACCCATCGTGCTTCTGCATTATTCTGCACTCATAGTGTCAGCTCTTCAACCCTCGCTCTTATCTCATCAAGTTCTTTATCCATATTTGCACTGCTTATCTACTGGTGGTCTCCTCTTCCACCATGCTCATGGCCTTAAGTAGCCATTTCCTTATTCCTGTCTGCCCTCCTGGAAAACCTGTTGTTTGCTTTGCCACTGAGAGTATCTTCATGTCCTCCTACAACTCACTTGGTTGTCTATTGATTGTCGCACACCTTGCAACAATCACCAGAGAGCTCTAACACTCTGCTTCTTTCACCTGCTGCATTCATATGAATCTTTGCTTCTTGTTCCACCTGTTGTCATCATAATTTATCCCACCGTCTCTTCTTTGTTTGTTTTCTGCAGACAAGTAACGACCTCCTCTCTTTCTCTTTCACTTGAAATCTACAGGTGAAATTATCAGCTCTGATACCGCATGATGCAAATCCCCTACCTTAGCAGGGTTTTGCTGACCTCCCTGTCTCTTGATCGATCTACTTCTGAGCCAAAATGGCTCTTCGGGCTCCTGCTAGAACCCCTTGAGTCGAATCCATAGGTCCCCTTTTTCCTCCTGGCACAGGCCTTGAGAAAACCTGTGCACGTGAGTCCTCCAATTTCTTGTCTCCCCAACTCCCGATTGCCGAAACGCTGAAAAGGACTTAGCCTTTGTATTGGCCCTTAGCCTCCGTCTATGTGACCATGTGCTTTATGCCAAAGTGCTTATCGACTTTTCGTGATTCAGAGAATCACGATGGAAGTGATCCTCCCTATCTTCTGTCCTTCGAAATGCTGAAACCCAAAATAGGGTCTAACTCCACATCTCTTCTCTTAAGTCGTTGTCCATACAATTGGTCCCGTGATCTGGTGCTATTCCTCTGAGCGCTTTTTGGGACTTTATGATTCAGGATTTCGTGACTCCAGCTGCAACGTTCCTTGGCCTTTCAATCTCCTAGGTCCTGAAATGTTGAAGTACTACCCATGACCACGGTCCACCTTTCGGGATTTCACGATTCGTAATTTCACAAATCTAGCTGCGACAATTCTAGGTCCTTTAGTATTCTAGACCCCGAAGTGCCAATTCTCTCCTGGACAATCAACGGTTTAGATCTGCCTAAATGGACGATCCTTGTTCAATCGTGATCCCTCGTTTTGTGATTTTAGGAGCTAGGACTTCTTGTCTCGCAACTCCTTCCTCCTCGATCTCTCAATACCTGAATTCCCAGTATACTTTGATCTTTGAAACCTGTCCTCCCCAAATGGACAGTCTCGATGCTTTCGGGACTTTGCAGGTTGCAAAGTCGAAGGAGTCCTTTTCCTTCTGCTAAGACGAGGTTTAAACCTCGTGCACCTTCTCTGGATCCAATGGCTCATGGACCTCAGTGCTAGATCTGACGGTTCAGATCCTCCCTCTTGTTCTTTGATCTAGTGGCTCTCAGGCCACCATGCTCCAGATCCAATGGTCTAGATTCCTTCAGTATTTCATGAACCAGAATTTCACGTTGCAAGTGATCCCAAAATCCCTTGCTGCTCCAAGTTGCGAACTCCGAAATCCCGAAATTCAACCGCATAATTTCAGGATTTCGTGAACCGAAAGTTCGCAATGCAAGTGGTTCCAAACCTCTGTCCGCTCTAAACCCCAAACTCTGAAATCTCAAGATTCAATGCCTGATACGACGGTTTTCAAGATTTCAGCACTTCTCTAAGAAGTGTTTCAGTCATTTGTTTCTGCTGGTCTCCTGCACACACCTCCCAAAGGTTAAAATTCATGTGCTTTCCTCTGGATACGATGGTTGTCAATTCTCGACATGAGATCTGATGGCAGCTATAGATCCCTCTTGAGATTTGTGCTTCTTGAATCTTCCTTTTCCTTGGAAGATCTCAGACGCTTAAAAGGCCCCAACCTTTGCTTTCTCTGCAAACACCATGACCTTCGGTCTTGACTGCGTTTTGAAAAATGTTGTTCCTCCTGATCTTTGTTTGCTCTGAAACCTCAAAGGGTTTCTCTCGACCTCTGCACTCCTTGCAAGGTACTTGCACACAACTGTGCTATCCATCCTAAGCTTCAGAACTCAGACATATAAGGGACTCAACCCTTGCCTTCTCTATCAAATGAAGATGGGTGCCTTCTTGGAAACCTCCTGCTCAAGCACTCCTTTCTAAGTAAACAAAGTATTCAACAACTCTGTAAGTTTCTTCTCTTCGACACTTCTCCTCTATGAACTCGAAAGAGTTCCTTCTGTACACGCTTGCACTAACTCAATGCCCACCTAGCAGAGTTCTCCAGAGTCCTCAGTGACTCTGTCTTCTTCTGAACTCAAAATAGAGTTCTTGTGTGCACTCTGTGCACTTACTCAATGCACGCTTGGCAGATCTTCCACAGAACCTTCAGTAGTTCTGTTTTCTGGTCGAACTCAAAACAGAGTTATTTCCCCAATGCACCCTGTGCATTCGCTCAATGCCCTCCTGACAGATATTCTATAGAACTTTCAATAGTTATGTCTTCTTCTGAACTCAAAATAGAGTTCTTTCTTGTGAACTCCTTGCACTTCTGTTGGTGAAGGTCCAATGCTCTCCCTCTTGAGCTTTCCTGAGGCGGTCTCGCCTCTATCAATGCACACCTTGCGGACTCTGTGCACTCCTTGTACTTGGTAACTCCAAGACAGGAAGAAATCAAAATTCTGTAATTACATCACCAGTTATGCATTCAAAACAAGAAATGCATAAAAATAAGTAAACACACACAGACAGTTCACAGCAGAAAAAAATGCTCTTCTATTAATCTGTATGTCTGTAAAAAATGTTTACAATGGTTGGACTATAACAAGTCTCAACTCTTTTCCTGACACCTCTCTACCTGAGATCCCTCCTCCTCTCCTAACTCTCTATCTGAGTCTCTAATTATCTACTCTCTAAACTTCCTAATTACAAAGAGGGCTCTCTCACGAGCTTATCCTCCACCTCACCATTTTTGAGCCATCGCTTTCACAGAGCGTCTCTCTACAACTACATTACAAAAAAGGAGTGTCCATGCCTAACTAAGACCTGGGGTTGCTGCATGTAGCCATTAACGGAAACCTCAAGCACTGCCTGAAAAAATATGTGGCTTGGCATTAAGAGCCTTACAACACGAGTCCCCAAATGGGATCTGATTTCAAAATTTTGAAAAACAAGAGGGCTTTGCCTCTCTCCCTCATGTATGGATGTTGAATGTGCTTGTTGGTTGGCGCTTAAGATGAGCTGGAGTGATTCTCCTGCATCACTAACCTTGACCATGGTTGACAATGGTTAACCGACAGTTGTTTCCCATAGATGACCATGGTGGTCGTGACCATAGTTGACCATGACTATGGATGACATTAATACATTAATGTATATTGTAATGTGTTAATTAATTAATACATTACTAAATTATTAATACATTAAAACATTAATAAAGTATTAATACACTAATAAAATAAGATAAATTTATAAAATAGTAATACAATATTAAAGTATTAATACATTAACAATACATTATTACATTAATGTAATGTATAAATTAAAGTATTAATTTACATTAATGTATAATGTAACTTATTAATTAATATATTCATTAATAATGTGATGTATTAAAAAATTAAAAAATTATTAATTAATACATTGCTAAAGTATTAATACACTAATATAATAATACATTAAAAAATGCATTGCATACATTAAACACATTAATAAATACATTACTAAAGTATTAATACATTAAAACATTATCTATGATAGGTTGGTGCCAAAGAGGATTAGTGTACCTCATTGTTTGTGATAGTTTGGTGTGTGCGAGGATTGGTGTCCTCATTTGCGACAGGTTGGTGCCTGAGAGGATTGGTGTCCTCATTATTTGTGACAGGTTTGTAATTGAGAGGATTGGTTTCCTCATTTACGATAGGTTGGTGCCTAAGAGGATTGGTGTCCTCATTTGTGATAGGTGGGTTCCCTTCAAGTTGAATAATTTTAAATTGTAAGTTGGTGGTTGCAGAGGAACATAAAGAAAGATGATTTGTGGTTTTCTGCCACATTGAGTTTCCACGTAAAATTTCTAGTGTAATGTGTTTTTTGTGTTCTACATGTACTGCTAATTAAGTAAGCACTTCTAAGCAACTTTAATTTGTTGCAAAGGAAAGAAAATTAAGAAATATGATGCAATATTGGTTCACCCCCCTCTCAGTATTGTTGTAAGTTATAACAATCGGTATCAAAGTGCAGGTACATTAAATAATAGTCTAACACATGGAAGGAAGATCACACAAAAAGTATGTCAAGTCAAGATTATTTTTATTCTTTAACCATACCTTCTATATTCAATGGAAAAAATTTTGCATTTTGGAAAATCAAAATGAAGACCTACATGATTTCTCTTGGTATAGAAATATGACAGATTGTGGTAGATGGTTATAAAATCCCAACTACTCTTCCAACTCATGAAGTTCGTAAGAAAACTTTCTACAGTAATGAAAGAGATATGAATGCCATCCAAGCAGGACTTGTATAAACATAGTTTTTCAAAGTAATGCAGTTGGAATCCGTAAAGAAAATATGGGACAAACTGGTAAAAAGTTATGAAGGAGACGAGAAAGTAAAGTTGGTCAAATTTCAATCTTACATAATGCAATTTGAAAACCTAAGAACGAGTGAAGATGAAAATGTTGCAGGTTTATTTCTCATAGTAGATGAGACTGTAAACAATATTAAAGGGCTAGGTGAGAAGATTGAGGAAGCTATAATAGTTTAGAAGGTAATGAGATCTCTGCCCTCAAGACTTGATGCAAAGGTTTATGCTATAGAAGAAATGCATGAACTAGATAAACCAACTATGGAAAGTTTGCATGTAATTCTAACTGCTTATGAGATGAGGACTAGGAAAGAGAAACCAAATATAAAACACACAGTCTTCAAGCCATTAGTCAATTTGTCAACATCTCAAAATCATGATTCAACAGAACACTTCTCAGATGAAGAGAAATCTAACCTCGTAAGGAAACTAAAGAGGGGATCCGAAAAATATAAAGGTACATGTTACCATTCAAATTCTTTAATTGTGGTAAAGTTGGTCATTTTGCATCTAAATGGCCCTTCAAAGAAAACAACACCAATGAAAAAGAAAGAAAAGGAAAGGATTATCGTAGGGAGACTAAAAAGAAAAAATATTTTAAAAGGAACATTTTTTATTCAAATGAGGATAGCAGCAACTCTTCAGACATTGAAGAAGAAGAATATGAGTTAGATACAATTCAAGATGAAAAAAAATTCATGGCATTAGAGTAACAAAAATCTGATCAGGAAAAACGAGACACATGGAAGGAGAACTCGTTAGTGATCTGGAGGAAATCTCCTGACTCGAGAAAAAGAATAGACTAAGAAAATAATTGTTATAGTTTTATAAAGAAAAATACAATCAGATCAACAAATATATATTCATCTTAAAAATTAAGTTAGAAGAGGCCAAAAGAAGGGAAGAGATATTTATGAATTAGATAAAAGAAAAGGAGAGAAAATGTGGCAAACTAGAAGTAGACATAGTGTCCTTAAGAAAAAATCTAGATAAGTCTAAGACTCAAATGAAATTCATAAAAGGAGATGAAACTTTAGATAACATTCTCAACAATCAGAGATCACCAAATGACAAGCTAGGATTAGGATATAAGGAAAGTCTAAAAATTATCAAAGGTGAATCAGGCACCAACATGTCTACTGGTGAGAAGCCTACAAGTTATGAAAATGTTCTCAGGGGAAACAACAGTCAACCTAACATATAAGATGACAATAAGAAGAAGTCAAAACTGGATCGACCCAACTATTCAAACAAATATGAAGCAAGGAAGCAACATGTGCCTAAATTTTATCAATCTCACACACTAATAAATATTCCTATAAGTAATTTTTTCATTCCAAGACATCCAATTTTTTTCTATGGATATTTTTTCTCTTGTGGCAACTTTGGACATAAGGTTGTGAGTTGCAAGACTTTTAGACATAACATAATTGTATAAATGAGATTCAATAAACCTTGACTGTATATGTATTAAAATGTCATATACACTCTACTAGATGACATTGAATGCCACATATGCAATAATTTTGGACACATGTAAAGTGAATGCAAAAGCAAGATGCTACATGTCTATAAGCAAGATAGAGAAGAAGATTTTGCCAAGGTTTGGTGGAAGAAAAATAAAAACAAAGAAAATTGTGGACTCACTATATATGCCAAAAATAAAGAAAATCAATGGTATATTGATAGTGGCTTATCCAAGCACATGACAAGAGACAAGAGTAATTTTGAATTCCTAATTGAAGAAAAAGGTGGTAATGTTACTTTTGGAAATAATGCCCTAGCTAGAATTAGGGGGAAATGAACTTTTGTACTAGATGAAGATAAGAAGGTAAAGACCAAAGAACAAATGTGTTGTATGTAGATGGTCTAAAACATAACTTGTTGAGTGTAGCTCAAACGTGTTACCAATGACACAATGTTATCTTTCATTCAAAAGGTTGTAAAGTAATGGATGTGAATACAAGAAATATTGTTGTTAAGGCAGTCATAACTTCAAGAAATGTGTATGTTCTAGAAGAAGACAAAGAAAAATGTTGCATTGGTAAAGCTGATGATTGTTGGCTTTGGAGCAAAAGACTAGGTCATCTTATTTTTAATTATCTTGTTAAGATAGGAAGAAAATATGTTGTGAGAGATATGCCCAAAATTTCCAAACCTAAGAATATTTTTTGTAAGTCATGTCAGTTTGGAAAGTAGTCAAGAGTTCAATTAAAGGCATAAGAACACTCCACCACTCGAATTATTTAGTTGATTCATACAGATATATGTGGCCCCACTAGTACACAATCACCTCGAGGCGAAAGATATTTTTTTTATTATTATTGATGACTATACTATAATGTGTTGGGTTGGATTGTTACTATTATTGATGACTATACTAGAATGACTATACCAGAGTGAGATCGTCGCACCCTAGCAGTATTGAGAGGGGCGACGACCACCTGCCATAGTCGCAACCTTGATGCATCGAGAGCTATGATGACCCTTTGAAGCACGCCCATAGGGCACTTACATCGGTAGCTGCGATGGTTTTAAAAATTTTATGAGGGCACTCGTGTATGTTTTTTGGAGTTGAATTTTTTTTAAGGTATGGTTTTTTTTAAAGGGTATGAAGTTTGTTGTATAAAGAAAACGAGTGAATGATGCTATAAAAATTATTATAATGCATATTATAATGCATAAATTCAAGTGGTGAATTTCTTAAAAAGGTGAATCTTTTTCTCAAAAGATTTTTTTTTATTAAACCTTTTTTATATTACTAAAGGTTTTTTGGATTAAACCTTTTGTTTTTAAATTATTATTCAACATTGAGTAAGATCATTCCTCCATATAAGGGCCATGGGTTATTATAAGCACTGATGTTTTTTATGTTTCCTCTAATGGAAAAGATGCATAGTGCTAAGTTCAAAATTGAGAGGTTCAATGGCAAGAACAATTTGAGATCTGGAAGGTTAAGATGCACGATTTGCTCATGCAACAAGGTGTGGTGAAGGCGCTTTTGGGAAAAGAAAAGAATCCTGTGACCATAACAGATCATGACTGGGATGAGATGGATGCGAGACCATTGATTTGCATACGCCTGTGTTTGGCCGACGATGTATTGTTCAACACTTTTACAGAGAAGACAACAATCGGTTTGTGGTCAAAGCTAGAAAGCCTGTACATGATGAAACCCCTAACAAGCATGATCTTCTTGAAAAGACAATTGTATAGTTTGCACATGAAGGAAGGTATGAAAATAGTTGATCATTTAAATACTTTTAATACTCTTTTAGTCCAGTTGACTAGCATGGGAGTGGAATTCAAATATGAAGATAAGGCAATTACATTATTGTGTTCTTTGCCCACGTCATGGGATAATTTTGTTACCTCTATTAGTTTTAATTCAACAGAAACTATTGAGTTTGATGGTATTGTTGGAGCTTTATTGTCTGAGGAAACAAGGAAGAAATCCAATTCAGGAACCTCTACATCTGAGGTGATGGTGATTAGAGGAAGACCTAAATAAAGAGGACATGGTCAGAGGGATTTATCTCAGTCAAAGTCGAAGGGAAAAAAGAGTAATCTTAAGCTTAAGTTTGAATTGGGATCTTGTCAGTTATAACCCTCTTTAAGCATGAAACATGGAAAACTAGGTGTACTCGCGAAGATGCATGAAGCTCCAATTTGTATGCCATGGTACCAATCGAATGGTCATGAGGGATCCGAGACTTCGGGGGTTTTGGTGTTACCAAACCTATGTCTTCCCAAAGTGGTCAATGTTGGGCTCACTATATAGTAGATCCGATGGTCGAGATAGTTCTCGGGCATCCTTATATCTACGGCCCAAATTAAGTTCGAGACTTGAGGACTTTAGGGAAATAACCTCTTGTGTGGCGAATATTCTCAGTTCGTCAGACATGCGAAGTCCAAAGGACTCTAAGGGTTAACACCCACGTTCCTTCTCCAGATCTGACGATCGTGAAGAAATTTGGCTCCTGCTGAACTAATCTCATCCATTCATCTTCCAAACAAAAGGATCTCTCCTTTCGGGGCTTGAATCTCGCTATCCTTCATGAGCTTTGTTAGCTCATGAAGTACTTAGGTATTTTGCGCTATATCTCCTGAGCCTAACACTTAGATAAATCTTCCGCACACCCCTTGCGCTCATTTATCAACTCTAGAAATTAAGGGCGTTCTCGATCTCTGCTTGCCTCATAGGGACTCTATGCATACATGCACTACCTCTCCTAAGCTTAACATACTCCTTCCTTCAGAACGACTAGGAGTTTCAGTGTGCACATGTGAGGCTATGCCCAGGGTCAACAAATTCACGGTTGATTTATTTTAACTTGAGCCACCATGGGAATCATGAATTTACATGTACCAGCCAAAGAATTCCTTATTTTCTTAAATACACAATTAGGCAGAATTAAATGGATACATTATAACCATTGAGAAAACATGCACATCCATGCAACATTCATAGGATATACAACTTTAATTCACAATTACATCTTAAATACACAGGATATGAGAATACTCTCAGATATTTCTCTGTCTGTCATGACCTCGATGAGGTTTATCATATTCTTCCTCAGCATCAAGCTCGTGGCCTTTGGCTCATTCTCTGCTAGCGAGTTCCTCACATTATCCATTCTTCTTTTTATTCTCTTGCGTGCCTTGCACACACATTCCTCCTATCTTGTTCCTTCTGTCAGAAGGAAATTTGGGTTAGTCTAGGTATGCAACACCCTATGGTACTTCGGGTTGACCTTCTGTAGCTAGACCATGCTTCCATTCATGGGGTAGTTGATGGTTCAACCACCAGTCCTTTTATTATTAACCGATCTCTTATAGTTTTCATATTCTTTCCTCTAATGATATCATGGCTAGTGTTTTCAAGGCTTCACCCCCATAGCCAGTTATTGGAAATTCAATCAATAATAGATTTACACTTTTCCCATGCCACAACATGATAATCCTAATTAATGATTAATTACAAGTTGGGGGAAACAAGGCTATTACACAACCCCACTCGCTTTTGTGGTTTTTACTTAAATATAGGAGAGTTATTAATTAATTAGGTTAAAATTTTCATAATGGAGTATATTCATCTACTCGTAACAATGGATTGGCTAATAAATCCAGTATTGCAGTATAGTTTAGAAATGAGCGTGTAGCCTTGTGAGCCCGATCCATTGGAGGAGCTTCGGGAAGTGACTACTAAACTTCCCTGGTAAATCTCACCTATTTCTCTTTGTCTCTTGATTCCTCCATATGGGTGATATACATGAAAATCACTCTTCATGGTGTGACAGGATCTTTATGGACATTCCTTTGAATGAAGCTCAATTTCTGAGCCATCTACTGAAGCTGATGAATGCCAAGAACACCATAAAGATTGGGGTGTACACCGGTCACTCACTTCTCATCGCATCCCCTGCCTTACTTGATGACAGAAAGATAATTCATATCCCTTTTCATAATCATAGTGAACTCACTRAATAAGAKGAAATATTCATTTATTGGCTTAAAGTTTTAGTTATTTGTTGTTGTTTTTTAAATTTTGATGATTTAGAGTTTTTTAAAATGMACTATTCTTTCTAAAAATAAAATTTAATATTCATCAATCCATTGTGAAACATAAATTTCGACAAAATTATTTCAAACTTAAAAATCTAAATTGTCCACTTATTACTGTTTAAATTTAGAGAATAAGAGTTAAATTGTCTACTTGGTAACTTAGTTTAGTCTATCCATTCAATGAGCAGATTTCCAAACAACAAAACTTAATGTTTGCATGCTGGAGAATTCATTGATGAAAGTTGGCATAACATATAATCGTGATGGACACTAGGAGAGAGACTTCTGAGATGGGGTTAACTATCATTGAGATAGTTGGAGCTGGCCACAAAATTGACTTCATAGAAGGCACTGCTATGCCATTTCTGGATGAAATGCTTAAGAATCTATGTAATATGAAGGATAATAGAATTTTGTAATATGGAAATTTTGATGGTTTGAGGATGAAATATTTAACACTAATAAATTGAGTGGGTGTCTGTTATTGTGGGAGATGAATGGGTCGTTTGAATTTGTATTCATGGACGTGGACAAACATAACTATCTTAACTACCACAAGTGACTCATCAATCTCATGAAGATCAGGGGAGTGATTTCCTATGACAACACTCTCTAGATAGGAACCATTGCAACTCACCCAGAAGCTCTGAAGGCTTCATCCATGTCAAATGTTTCACATTGGAAGTGAACAAGGTCCTTGTCAATGATGATGATTAACAAGGTGAAATTAAATTATTGATTATGATGATTATTAACATTCATGGAGACCAATTGGTCTATTGGACCTTAAGAAGGTAAGAGATTACTTCAATTTCACTAAAATTGTATTTCTATGATAGAAAAAACATTGAGAGAAGCTTTCTACGATCACCATAGTTTTGACGACTTAGGAGGACTAGGAAGGTCCATAATGTGAGAGATATTTTTAAATTGGGATCTAATATGGGTATCGGGAGGGAAATCCAATGGGAAGTGTCTTTCATCTTCTACTTAGTGTCAGAAAGGTAACAAATTCTCTCATCCGAGGGTTTTTTGGGAGTTCTCCAATGCCCATTTTCACTGTGTACCTTGTGGGAGTTTGTTCTTATTTTAGCAATGTTGATTTTCTTATTTTCAATTTTCAAAATTGAGAGGTAATTTTTTATCTTCTAAATTAGGCTTGACCAATATCTTAGTTTCCTTTTACCCGCTAATTCTTTATCACACCACATATTCTCCTTAAATTTATAAGTGATAATATTTGTAATATTATCGATATTCTACATGATGGTTTCTTCTTGTATTCCCCAACTATTTAAGTTAGTGTATAATGTAACATATTAAATGATTGATACATTAATAATGTAATGTATTAATTAATTATTACATTAATACATTGATAAAATATTAATACACTAATAAAGTAATACATTATTAAAGTATTAATACATTAATAATGTAATGTATTAATTAATTTATACATTAATACATTGCTAAAGTATTAATACACTAACAAAGTAATAGATTAATAATACATTATTAAAGTAATAATTCATTAATAAATACATTATTAAAGTATTAATACCTTAATAAATATATTATTAAAATAGTAATACATTAATATATTATACAATATTAAAATATTAATACATTAATTGAAAATTACTATGGTTGACCATGAATATGGTTGACTTTCGGAAAGAAAGGTTCACTATGGTTGATATGTTTAATTATGGTTGACCATGACTATGGATGACATTAATACATTAATGTATATTGTAATGTGTTAATTAATTAATAAATTAAAACATTAATAAAGTATTAATACACTAATAAAATAAGACAAATTGATAAAATAGTAATACATTAATAATGTAATGTAATAATTAAGTAATACATTAATACATTACTAATTAACAGACTGTTAAAATATTAATACACTAATAAAGTAATACATAAATAGTACATTAATAAAGTATTAATACCTTAATAAATACATTATTAAAGTTGTAATACATTAATAAATTAATAATACATTAATTGACAATGACCATGGTTCACAATGGTTGACCATGGCCATGGTTTCTAATGGTTGACAATGACAATGACCATGAATATGGTTAAGTTTGGTAGACATGTTGCACATATGTTTTCTTTGATGTCAAAGTGGTCATGCACATGGTCAGTTATAGTGCAATAACAAACATAAGAAGTGCGTGGAAGGATTGAAGGACCAAAGGATCAATGGTACATAAAAGGGCTAATGGCGCAGAAGAAAATATGCAGGGTGCTTTGAACGAGTGTGACGAACAGTGCAAAGGAGTGTGTTGAGATGAAACTAGTGTGACAGAACGGAATATGATAGATTGTGTGGAAGATTGTGCAGAAGAAACTTTGGAGGGAACCTTGAGAGAGTGTAACAAATGACACGGTAGAATGTAACTAAATAAATCTTGTGTGACAAGCAACATAGTGGAATGTGACAAGATGAACAAAGAAACTCGGTGAGTGCACTGTAGGGCAAGTGCAACGGGATGAAGGCACTCCAGGGCAAGTGCAATAGGATGAAGACTTGTGACTTGAGGTTTTGGATCCTATTCTATCTCGTAGTAGATTCTCTATAGACCAAAATGTGAGTTGATGCATCATTCATGAAGAGATAATCTGATAAGACTAAGTTTTGTTGTTGGAGATGAGATGGAGCTCATTTGTAGGAATATTTGGTCTGTTTGATTTAGTCAAAGAATGTCCAGTTGTGACTAGATTTTGATCTGGTCAGGATTTTTCCACAATGTAACTATCATGGGTTCACATACTTTATTTATACAGAAGTGTAACTGAAAGAAGTGTGTTCTGGTCAAAATGTGTCCACGATGTAACTATGATGCATCCACATACTTTATTTAGATAGAAGTGWAACTCACAAGAGTTTCATCTCGTCAAAATATGTCCACAGTGTAATTGTTATGCGTCCACATACAGGAAGAGGAACTCAGAAAAAAAACATTATAATTAGGATGTGCTCTGTTTGATTAATGCGTGGATGAAAAGAAAAGAAAAAGTATTTTTAATTGTTTAAAGAAATTGAATCGGAGACTTATGAGATAAATTTTCGTAGAGAAAAGTTCAGTTCTTTAAAAATATTTCTTAAAGAGATTTCAGGGTGGAAGGGTGGTGCTACAATGAGTTGAAGCTCATAGAGGATTGGTGTCCTCATTATTTGTGATAGGTTGGTGCCTTAGAGGATTAGTGTCCTCATTGTTTGTGATAGTTTGGTTTGTGCGAGGATTGGTGTTCTCATTTGCGAGAGGTTGGTGGCTGACATGATTGGTGTCCTCATTATCTACGACAAGTTGGTTTCTGAGAGGATTGGTGTCCTTATTATTTGTGACAGGTTTTTACCTGAGAGGATTGATTTCCTGATTTGCGACAGGTTGGTGCCTAAGAGAATTGGTGTCCTCATTTGTGACAGGTGGGTGCCTTTCAAGCTGAATAATTGTAAATTGTAAGTTGGTGCTTGCAGAAGAACATAAATAAAGATTATTTGTGGTTTTCTCCCACATTGGGTTTCCACGTAAAATTTCTAGTGTAATGTGTTTTTTGTGTTCTACATGTAGTGCTAATTAAGTAAGCACTTCTAAGCAACTTTAATTTGTTGCAAAGGAAAGAAACTTAAGAAATATGATGCAATATTGATTCACCTCCCTCTCAGTATTGTTGTAAGTTATAACAATTGGTATCAAAGCGCAGGTACGTTAAATAACAATCTAACACTTGAAAGGAATATCACACAGAAAGTATTTCAAGTCAAGATTATTTTTATTCTTTAACCATACCTTCTATATTCAATGGAACAAATTTTGCATTTTGGAAAATCAAAATGAAGACCTACTTGATTTCTCTTGGTATAGAAATCTGATAGAGTGTGGTAGATGGTTATAAAATCCCAACTACTCTTCCAACTGATGAAGTTGGTAAGAAAAATGTCTACAGTAATGCAAGAGATATGAATGCCATCCAAGCAGGACTTGCAAAAACATAATTTCTCAAAGTAATGCAGTTGGAATCCGCAAAGAAAATATGGCACAAACTGGTAAAAAGTTGTGAAGGAGATGAGAAAGTAAAGTTGGTCAAACTTCAATCTTACATAATGCAATTTGAAAACCTAAGAACGAGTGAACATGAAAATGTTGCAGGTTTCTTTCTCATAGTAGATGAGATTGTAAACAATATTAAAGGGCTAGGTAAGAAAATTGAGGAAGCTATAATAGTTTAGAAGGTAATGAGATCTCTTCCCTCAAGACTTGATGGAAAGTTTTATGCTATAGAAGAAATGCATGAACTAGATAAACTAACTATGGAAATGTTGCATGTAATTCTAACTTCTTATGAGATGAGGACTAGGAAAGAGAAATGATGCAAGAGCATTCCTCCAACTTAGCATGAGCACCAGCCATCCAGCACATCTAGTGCACATCCATGAAGGAGAGAGGCAAATCCCTCTCATTTTTCAAAATTTTGAAATCCAATCCCATTTGGGGATTTGCGTTGTAAGGCTTTTAATGCCAATCCACACCTTTGTACAAGAAGTGGTTGAGGTTTCCTTTAATGTTTACCTGCAACTAAGTCCAGAGTAGTTAGGCATGGACACATCCAATTATGTAAATGTAGCCATAGGATCCGCTCTGTGAGAGTGATAGCTCAGAAACAGTGAGGTGGAGGATAAGCTTGAGAGAGCCCTCATTTTGTAATAGAGAGAATTAGAGTAATAGGAAATCAGGTAGAGATAAAGAGTAGAGAGTCAGGAGGAGAGAGACTAGAGAAGAGAGGTCTCAAAATAAAGAGATGAGACTTGATACAGTCCAGCCATTGTAAACACATATGTATAGGCATTTCTTAATTAATAGAAGAGCAATTTTTTCTGCCATGAACTATCTGTATATGTTTACATGGTTTCATGCATTTTCCGTTTTTAATTCATAACTGGTGAAGTAATTGATAAGTTTCAATTTCTTCCTGTCTGGGTGTTTCCGAGTGTAAGGAGTGCATAGAGTCTGCAAGGTGTGCGTTGACAGAGGTGAGACAACCTTAGGAAAACTCAAGAGGGATAGTGTTAGACCTTCAGCAACAGAAGTGGAAGGAGTGCACAGGAAAATAACTCTATCTTGAGTTCAAGGAAGACAGAACCACTGAAGGTTCTGTGGAAGATCTGATAGGCGGGCATTGAGTGAATGTAGAGGGTGCAATGAGGAGAAATTTTTTTTGAGTTCGACGAGGAGACAAAACTACTGAAGGTTCTGTGGAAGCTCTGTCAGGCGGGCATTGAACAAGTGCATAGAGTGCATAGAAGAACTCTATCTCGAGTTCATAAGAAGACAAAACTAATGAAAGTTCTGAGGAAGCTCTGCCAACTGAGCATCGAGCAAATTCACAGGGTGCATTGAGGAGAACTATATTTCGAGTTCGAAGAGAAGACAAAATCACTGAGGATTCTGGGGAACTCTGCCAGGAGGGAATTGAGTTAGTGCAAGTGTGCACAGGAGGAACTCCTTCGAGTTCAGAGAGAAGAAGTGTCAAGGAGAGACACTTACAGAGTTTTTGAATACTTTGTTTTCTCAGCAAGGAGTGCTTGAACATGAATTTTCCAAGAGGGCACCAATCTCGATTTGAAGGAGAAGGCAAGGGTTGAGTCCCTTAGAGGTTCAAGTTATGAAGCTCGGGATAGATTGCACAGTTATGTGCAAGTACCCTGTTATGAGTGCATAGGTTGAGAGAAACCCTTTGAGGTTTTAGAGTGAACAAATCTCTGGAGGAACAACGTTTTCGTGAATACAGGCGAGACCGAAGGTCACAGGGTTCACAGAGAAATCAAAGGTCAAGGCCTTTGAAACTTTGGAAATCTTCCAAGGAAAAGGAAGAAGCACAAAGCTTAGGAGGGAGCTACAGCTGCTATCAGAAATTGTGCAAAGACCTGACAACCATCGGATCTAGAGGAAGGTGCACAAAGTTTAACCTCTTGTATGGTCGTGCAAGAAAGCAGCTGAAGATCAACGGTAGAGACACTTCATAGAGAAGTGCTGAAATCCTAACAACCATTAGATCAAGCAAAGGCATTGAGTTTCGGCATTTCAGAGTTCAGGGTTTGGAGCAACCAAGGAGTGTGGAGTCGCTGCATCGCGAACTCCTGGTTTGGGAAATCCAAAAAAATTGAGTTCAAAATTTTACCATTTTGGAGTTCGGGACTTGGAAAAGCAAAGGATCATGGAATCACTTGCATCATGAACTTCTGGTTCGCGAAAACCCGAAAGACTCTAGACCGTCGGATCTTGAGCGCGGTGGCCTGAGAGCCACTGGATCGAGGGTACGTGCATGAGGAGATTAGTCCCTGGGAGGTGAAGAGGAAGCGAGATCTGAACCGTCAGATCTTGCACCAAGGATCGATAGTCATCATATATGGAAGGAGGTGCACGAGGTTTAAACCTCATCTCAGCAAAAGGAAGAGGAGTCCTTCGACTTTGTAACCCGTGAAGTCCTAAAAATTTCAGGACCGTCCATTCGATAGAAGGGCCACGTGGTGGAGATCCATGTATTTTAGAGATTAAGTCATCAAAAGGCAAAAGGAGAGTAGCCTTTTCGACTTCACAACCTGCAAAGCCCTCAAAGCATTGGGACCATCCATTTGGGGAGGACAGGTGTCAAAGATCAAAGTCTACCAGGAATTCGGGTACCGGGAGATCGAGGAGAAGGAGTCGCAAGACAAGAAGTCCAGGCTCCCGAAATCGCGAAAGGAGGAATTGTGATTAAACAAGGACCGTCCATTCGGGCAGATCTAGACCGTTGATTGTCTAGGAGAGATTTTGGCATTTAAACTCCAAGAGTTCGAAAGACAGAGAGTCGTTGCAGCTGGAGTCATGAAGTCCCAAAAAGCGCTCAGAGGAGTAGCACCAGGTCACATGACCGGTCATGTGGAAAGAGACTTAAGGGAGGAGTCGAGGAGTTAGAACCTATTTCGGGTTTCATCAATTCGAAGGATAGAAGGCATGGAAGAATGCATGCATCACGATTCCCTGAATCGCGAAAAGCCAATAAGCACTTTAGCATTAAGCGCTCGGTCACAGGATGTGGTCAGATGGATGGAGGCTGAGGGAAGTTAAGCCCTTTTCATCATTTTGGCAACCAGGAGTTGGAGAGACAAGGAGTCCCGGAGAACTCGTATGCAATAGTCCTGAAATCCCAAAATGAAGAAGGCTGAAGTGCGCGAAGGTGTCAAGAGAAAAGAGTGTCGAAAAGGTGGCGCACGTGCAGGTTTTCATAAGGCCTATGCCAGGGATAGAAAGGGACTTGTGGATTCGATTCAAGGCATTCTAGCAGGAGCCTGAAGAGCCATTTAGGCTCAGAAGCAAGTCGATCCAGAGACCGGGAGGTCGCAGAACCCTGCTGTGGTGGGTTCTACATCAAGTGATATCAGAGCCAAATTTTTTTTTGCAAATCGTAGGAAAAATAGAGATGGTGAAGGAGAAAGTTCGATGAAAATAAGTGGAATCAAAAGCAGAGTTTCATTTGTAAACAATAGGTGAAAGGAGCTGGGTGTTAAAGCTTTGTGGTGATTGTTGCAAGGTGTGCATTAACAAATAGACAACCAGGTGAGTTGTAGGAGGACATGGAGATGCTCTCAAATGCAGAGTGATCCATAGGCTTTCCAGGAGGGCAGGTGAAAGATGGAAATGGTTACTAAAGGCCACGAGTGTGGTGGAAGAGGATACCACCAGCAGATGAGAAGAGAAGAGATTGACAAAGATATCACTGAGATAAGAGCGAGGATGGAAGAGCTTGCACTGTGGATGCAATAGAATACAAAATCATGGTTGGTGTATGAATGGCCCATGAAAACGAAGGTGAAGTGGCCAGTCAAGGAGTTGTTGGCAAAAATACAGCAAAGGCTATTGAAAATGTGGCTGAGGTATGTTTAAGGCCTCAGTGACACAAAGCTGGTTTGCATCTGTGAGACAGAAGTTGGAGAAACCCTCAGTGATGAGGAAGAGAGAACAGTTTCAGATCTTATAAACTGTGAGGTGGGCAGAGATGAATTTTCCAATTGCCAGGTGGGCAATGAAATAAGATCATTAGACGATCTCATAGAATTCCAGGAGGACAATAGTGGAAATTCATGTTTCCAAGTGGGAAATGGTATGATATTATCTGAAGATCTCATAGACTACCAAGTGAGCAGCAAAAATTTCCCAAATTGCCAGGTGGGTAGGGGAATAGAAGTGAGACTGTCTGAAAGTCTCAGGAGCTCAGGAGTGATTTAAGGTCAGTAAGGAGTGCTGATGGAAATGGGATCAATTGATCTCATAAACTACCAGGTGGGCAGCAGAAAACTCCCATACTACCAAGTGGGCAAGGTAGAGCAGATGAACTTAGAGGTGAGTTCATATCAACAAGAGGAGCTAACAAAGAAGGAAGATCAGAAGAGCAGCCTGATCATTGGAAGAATTGAGATATTCCTACCACCTAGCCCAGCTGACGCAAGAGCATGTGTTGCAGAGGCAACAACGGAAGATAGAAAACCAACAAATACTATCATATAGGAAGAAATGGAGCAGACACTGATGTCTACCCCAGCATAAGGAAAAGAGCATTTAACCAATTTGCTCAATTTTTTCATCCATGAAGTTGAAACAGAAATGACTGCAGCACTAGATCCTGTAGCAAAGGAGGAAGCAGACAACGTGGATTTTGTTGATCTGTATGAAGAATTGGAAGCCTTGGAGAAGAGGATGATGGTGCAAATCTTTCACATCCAACAGGTCATGTTGGAGACAGATGGAGGAGCATACCAGCCCCAAGAGAAGATGGAAGAAGTTGGGAGTATGTCAGCAACAGAAATGGTAGCAGCAGAACTTCCACAAGAAGAAGCTAAACAACAGTTCAATGAGGAGACTTCAAAGCTAGAGTTTGCAGCAGAGTGGCCACTTAGTGCCACAAAAAGAGATAAAGGTAGCAGGGGAGATCGAGCAGATATGCCCATTGAGAAGATAGAATTGTAGTAAAGAGGACTGCATACAAAGAGCTAGCCACTGTAGCAGCTGGACGAGATGATTGAGGAAATCAGAAAGATGATGTTGAAGTCAGCACAGGGAGCTTCCAATGAAGAAAAGATGAACATAGGAGAACCTGCAAGAGAAGTAGGGCAGCAACAACAACAACAGCAAAGCAGAGGAGCAGATGGACAACTCTAAAGAAAAATTTGGGATCCAGGTGGATTTCAACACTGGAGAAGAGGAGCTCATGATCAGGAGATCATGATTTTCTCAGCTGAGGAGTATGATGTAGGAGAATCTCTCCAACTTAGCATGAGCACCAGCTAGCTATCACATCCAATGTGCATCCATTAAGGAGAGAGGCAAAGCCCTCTCATTTTTCAAAATTTTGAAATCCGATCCCATTTGGGGATTTGCGTTGTAAGGATTTTAATGCCAAGCCACACCTTTGTACATGAAGTGGTTGAGGTTTCCTTTAATGATTAACTACAACTAAGTCCAGAGTAGTCAGGCCTGGACACATCCATTTATGTAAATGTGGCCATAGGAGCCGCTCTATGAGAGCGATAGCTCATAAACAGTGAGGTGGAGGATAAGCTCGAGAGAGCCCTCATTTTGTAATAGAGAGAATTAGAGTAATAGGAAATCAGGTAGGGATAGAGAGTAGAAAGTCAGGAGGAGAGAGACCAGAGCAGAGAGGTCTAAAAAGAGAGAGCTAAGACTTGTTACAGTCTAGCCATTGTAAACACATCTATATAGGAATTTTTGAATTAATAGAAGAGCAGCTTTTTCTACCATGAACTGTTTGTATATGTTTACATTTTTTCATGCATTTTCTCTTTTGAATGCATAACTGGTGAAGTAATTGATAAGTTTCAATTTCTTCCTATCTGGGAGTTTCCAAGTGTAAGGAGTGCACAGAGTCCACAAGGTGTGCGTTAACAGAGGTGAGACAACCTCAGGAAAACTCAAGAGGGATAGTGTTGAACCTTCACCAGCAGAAGTGAAAGGAGTGCATAGGAAAAGAACTTTGTGTCCAGTTCAGGGAAGATAGAACCACTGAAGGTTCTATGGAAGCTCTGCCAAGCGGGCATTGAGCAAATGCACAGGGTGCATTGAGGAGAACTATGTTTCGAGTTTGACGAGGAGATAGAACTACTGAAGGTTCATGTGGAAGCTCTGCTAGGAAGGCATTGAGCAAGTGCATAGAGTACACAGAAGAAATCTATCTCAAGTTCAGAAGAAGACAAAACTATTGAATGTTATGAGGAAGCTCTGCCAGCCAGGCATTGAGAAAATGCATAGTGTGCATTGAGGAGAACTCTATTTCGAGTTCGAAGAGAATATAGAATCACTGAGGATTCTGGAGAACTCTGCCACGAGGGAATTGAGTTAGTGCAAGTGTGCACAGGAGGAACTCCTTCGAGTTCAGAGAGAAGAAGTGTCAAGGAGAAACACTTACAGAGGTTTCGAATACTCTGTTTTCTCAGCAAGGAGTGCTTGAGCAAGAATTTTCCAAAAGGGCACCAATCTCCATTTGAAGGAGAAGGAAAGGGTTGAGTCCCTTAGAGGTTCAAGTTCTGAAGCTCAGGATAGATTGCACGGTTGTGTGCAAGTGCCTTGCAAGGAGTGCAGAGGTCGAGATAAACCCTTTGAGTTTTCAAAGTGAACAAAGCTTAGGAGGAACAACGTTTTCCTGAATGCAGGAAAGACCCAAGGTCACAGGGTTTGCAGAGAAATAAAATATAGAGGTGTTTGAAACTTTGGAAATCTTCCAAGGAAAAGGAAGAAGTGCAAATCTCAAGAGGGAGCTACAACTATTTTCAGATCTTGTGCAAAGACATGACAACCGTCAGATCTGGAGGAAGGTGCACAGAGTTTAAATTCTAGTATGGTCACGCAGTAGAGCAGCTGAAGATGAATGGGGGAGACACTTCGTAGAGAAGTGTCAAAATCCCGAAAACCATTGGATCAGGCGAAGGCATTGAATTTCGGCATTTCAAAGTTCGTGGTTTCGAGAGGCCAAAGAGTTTGGAGTCATTGCATCGCAAACTCCCGGTTCGCGAAATCCTGAAAACTTGAGTTTGAAATTTCACCATTTCGGAGTTCGGGACTTGGAGGAGCAAGGGATCATGGAATCACTTGCATCATGAACTTTCAGTTCGCAAAATCCCGAAAGACTGTAGACCGTCGGATCTGGAGCATGGTGGCCCTAGAGCTGCTGGATCGAGGGTACATGCACGAGGAGATTAGTCCCTTGGACATGCACAGGAAGAGAGATCTGAAGCGTTAGATCTAGCACCAAGGACCAATAGCCATCGGATCTGGAAGGAGGTTCACGAGGTTATACCTCATCTCAACAGAAGGAAGAGGATTCCTTCAAATTCGTAACCTGCGAAGTCCCGAAAAGGTCAGGACCATCCATTTGTTGGAAGGGCCACGTGGTGGACATCCACGTATTTCAGGGATTCGGGCATAGAAAGGAAGAAGGAGAGGATCCTTTTCAACTACGCAACCTACGAAGCCCCAAAAGCATTAGGACCGTCTATTTGGGGAGGACAGGTGTCAAAGATCAAAGTTTATCGGGAATTTGGGTACCGGGAGATCGAGGAGAAGGAGTCGCAAGACACGACGTCTTGGCTCCCGAAATCGTGAAAGGAGGAATCATGATTGAACAAGGACCGTCCATTCGGGCAGATATATACCATTGATTGTCCAAGAGAGATTTCAGCATTTTGAACTCCGGGAGTTCGAAAGACAGGGAGTCATTGCAGCTGGAGTCGTGAAGTCCAGAAACGCAAAGTCCCGAAAAGCGCTCGAAGGAGTAGTGCCAAGTCACAGGACCGGTCGTGTGGAAAGCGACTTAAGGGAGGAGTCAAGGAGTTACACCCTATTTCTAGTTTTAACAAATGAAAGGATAGAAGACAGGGAGGAATGCCTGCATCGAAATTCCCTGAATCACGAAAAGACGATAAGCACTTTAGCATTAAGCGCGTGGTCACAGGACATGGTCACGTGGATGGAGGCTGAGGGAAGTTAAGGCCTTTTCGGCATTTCGGAAATCAGGAGTTGGAGAGACAAGGAGTTTGGGAGAACTCATATGGAATAGTCCCAAAATCCCGAAACGAGAAAGGCCGAAGTGCGCGAAGGTGTGAACAGAGAGGAGCATTGAAAAGGAGGCGTGCTTGTAAGTTTTCGTAAGGCCCGTGCTAGGGATAGAAAGGGACCTGTGGATTTGATTCAAGGGGTTCCAACAGGATCCTGAAGAGCCATTTCGGCTCAAAAGCAGATCGATCTAGAGACCAAGAGGTCGCAGAACCTTGTTGAGGTGGGGGGTCTGCATCAAGAAACCAAATCTAAAACACGCAGTCTTCAAGCCATCACTCAATTCGTCAACATCTCAAAATCACGATTCAACAAAACACTTCTCAGATGAAGAGAAATCTAACTTTGTAAGGAAACTAAAGAGGGGATCCGAAAAATATAAAGGTACATGTTACCATTCAAATTCTTTAATTGTGGTAAAGTTGGTTATTTTGCATCTAAATGGCCCTTCAAAGAAAACAACACCAATGAAAAAGAAAGAAAAGGAAAGGATAAACCTAGGGAGACTAAAAAGAAAAAATATTTTAAGAGGAACATTTTTTATTCAAAGGAGGATAGCAACAACTCTTCAGACATTGAAGAAGAAGAATATGGGTCAGATACAATTCAAGATGAAAAACTTCTCTTGGCATTACAGTAACACAAATCTCATCAAGAAAAACCAGACACATAAGAGTGTGAAGTTGTATTAGACATGGAAGGAGAATTCATTAGTGATCTGGAGGAAATCTCCTGACTCAAGAAGAAGAATAGACTAAGAAAAGAACTGTTATAGTTTTATAAAGAAAAAGACAATCAGATCAGAAAATATATATTCATCTTAAAAATTAAGTTAGAAGAAGCCAAAAGAAGGGAAGAGATATTTATGAATTAGATAAAATAAAAGGAGAGCACATGTGGAAAATTAGAAGTAGAAATATTGTCCTCAAGAAAAAATCTAGATAAGTCCAAGGCTCAAATGAAATTCATAAAATGAGCTGAAACTTTAGATAACATTCTCAACAATCAGAGATCACCAAATGACAAGCTAGGATTAGGATATAAGGAAAGTCTGAAAATTATCAAAGGTGAATCAGGAACCAACATGTCTACTAGTGAGAAGCCTACAAGTTAAGAAAATGTTTTCAAGGGAAACAATAGTCAACCTACCAAATCAAAAGATGACAAGAAGAAGCAGCCAGAATTGGATCGACCCAACTATTCAAACGAATATGAAGGAAGGAAGAAACATGTGCCTAATTTTTATCAATCTCACACACAAATAATTATTCCTATAAGTTTTTCATTCCAAGGAATCCAATTTTTTTCTATGGATATTTTTTCTCTTGTGGAAACTTTGGACATAAGGTTGTGAGTTGCAGGACTTTTAGACATAACATAAATGTAGAAATGAGATTCAATAAACCGCGAATGTATATGTATCAAAATGCCTTCTACCCTCTACTAGATGACCTCGAATGCCACATATGCAATAATTTTGGACACAAGTAAAGTGAATGCAAAAGCAAGATGCTACCTTTCTATAAGCAAGATAGAGAAGAAGATTTTACCAAGGTTTGGAGGAAGAAAAATAAATACAAAGAAAATTGTGACTCACTATATATGCCAAAAATAATGAAAATCAATGGTATATTGACAGTGGCTTCTCCAAGCACATGACAAGAGACAACAGTAAGTTTGAATTCCTAACTGAAGAAAAAGGGGGTAATGTTACTTTTGGAAACAATGCTCTAGCTAGAATTAGGGGGAAATGAACTTTTGTACTAGATGAAGATAAGAAGGTAAAGACCAAAGAACAAAATGTGTTGTATGTAGATGGTCTAAAACATAACTTGTTGAGTGTAACTCAAATGTGTTATCAATGACACAATGTTATCTTTCATTCAAAAGGTTGTAAAGTAATGGATGTGAATACAGGAAATATTGTTGTTAAGGCAGTCATAACTTCAAGAAATGTGTATGTTCTAGAAGAAGTCAAAGAAAAATGTTGCATTGGTAAAGCTGATGATTGTTGGMTTTGGAACAAAAGACTAGGTCATCTTAGTTTTAATCAGCTTGTTAAGCTAGGAAGAAAATATGTTGTGAGAGATATGCCCAAAATTTCCAAAACTGAGAATATTTTTTGTAAGTCATGTCAGTTTGGAATGCAGTCAAGAGTTCAATTAAAGGAAAGAAAACACTCCACCACTCGACTTATTTAGTTGATTCATACAGATATCTGTGGCCCCACTAGTACACAGTCACCTGGAGGTGAAATATATTATTTTTATTATTATTGATGACTATACCAGAATGACTTGGGTTGGATTGTTATTATTATTGATGATTATACTAGAATGACTATACAAGAGTGAGATCATCGCACCTTAGCAGTATTGAGAGGGGTGACGACCACCGGCCATAGTCACAGCCTTGATGCATCGGGAGCTGTGGCGACCCTTTGAAGCACGCCAGTAGGGCACTTACATCGGGAGGTGCGACGGATTTAAAATTTTTATGAGGGCACTTGCGTATGTTTTTTGGCGTTGAAATTTTTTTAAGGTATGTTTTTTTTTTAAAGGGTATGAAGTTTGTTGTATAAAAGAAACAACTAGATGATGCTATAAAAAGTATTATATGCATATTATAATGCATAAATTCAAGTGGTGAATTTCTTAAAAAGGTAAATCTTTTTTTCAAAAGATTTTTTTTTATTAAACCTTTTTATATTACTAAAGGTTTTTCGGATTAAACCTTTTTTTTTTTAATTATTATTCAACATTAAGTAAGATCATTCCTCCATATAAGGGCCATTGGTTATTATAAGCAATGATGTTTTTATGTTTCTTCTAATGGAAAAGATGCATAGTGCTAAGTTTGAAATTGAGAAGTTCAATGGCAGAAAAATTTCGAGATCTGG
>JASDQU010100899.1:269659-290809 GCA_032191745.1 Picea mariana
TCTTCAAACCAAAGTTGGAGTTTCTCCATTCTTGATTCACCTTCCTTGTGTCCACATCATGAATTTCATGGGATGCATTTTCACTTTCAGGTGTCTTCTCTGTTACGAAATTTTTCAATACTTCCATGATCTCCCCTTTTAAACCATCTATCTTAGTATCCAACTTATCTTCCATCGAATCCATCTTAGTATCCAACTTAGCTTCCATTGAATCCATCAACTTAGCTTCCATTGAATCCATCTTAATATCCAACTTAGCTTCCATTGAATCCATCTTATTTTGTAGTTCATTTTTGTCCCTACGCATTTATTCATCTTCATCAAGAGTCCAAGTAGGATTTTCTGGAGGCTTATTTGGTGTAGAAGTTCCCTTTTTGGGTGGCATGTCGGCCGAGTATCAATTTTGAACCTTGATTTTAAGGTGGTTCTGCTAGACAATATTTCTTCTATTGTATCTCCCAAGTTTCAGCCCTTTTGGGTATGAAACTTTCCTTTATGTATTTCTATGATATGTATTCTCTGTAATGCCTCAGTTCTGATCAAAATTGGATGTGCCAAGTGGAATTTACAGTAACTTCCCCACAACTTGCCGATTTTTGGCCTTTCGAGGAGATCTCACTTGTATAGTATGCCCCACAAAAAAATGATTGATATAAAATTCTAAAACTTGCACCCAAAATACTACAGATTGTCCACAATCCAATGCAACCAGTCCCACACAATTTGGATAGTCTAGGAAGAAGTTATGATTGTTTTACCCGGAACACCTTCTTGAGAGTAGTCAATAGGACTAGTCAAATACCCTATCTTACACAGGGTGTATCTACAAATTTAAGATGAAACTGAAGCTGAAATTTTTACCACAGCTACAATTATAATTTCTATAAATGTCCTCCATATTTCAGGGTCTGAAATGTCACAGAAAATTTTTTATAGCGAAAATGCCACAATGACTCATTTTAGGATGATTCCAGAACCCGATATTGTACAAGATTTATCTCGAAAAGTATAAGGCCTCAGGAGCTGAATTTTTAACCCAACGTACCTTGATATGTATTTTAAATACCCTTCAAACCGCTCCTTCTGAAACATTGTATAAAAAATTTTATAGCAAAAATTCCACGGTGTCTCAGATGTAGCAGAGAAACCCCAAGACCTTGAGTTCTGATACCATATGTTAAGAACCAAACATCAATATAGCATAGAAAAACCTCAGGAAAAGTACTCAACGCCTTGAAAAAGAGATAATTTCAGATAATAAGCCTCTTCGAGGGGGCAACCTCCTTTTACCCCACTTAAATGTTCAAGTCCAAGATGATTCAAAATGAAAATGTCTCCTTGGTATATATAGGAGACTAGGAGGTTTAATGGCCTAAAGTTGACATAAATAAAATAATATTACTAATCTTAATTACAACTAATGGCCTAAAGCCGACATAAATAAAATAACATTACTAATCTAATATGCCCCAATTAAGTGGTAATGAGCCAATATTAGGGCTTAACAATTAGGATATAAGGAAAGTCTAAAAATTATCAAAGGTGAATCAGGCACCAACATGTCTACTAGTGAGAAGCCTACAAGTTATGAAAATGTTCCCAAGGGAAACAATAGTCAACCTAACAAATGAAAAGATGACAATAAGAAGCAGTCAAAACTAGATCGGCCCAACTATTCAAACAAATATGAAGTAAGGAAGCAATATGTGCCTAAATTTTATCAATCTCACACACAAATAATTATTCCTATAAGTAAGTTTTTCATTCCAAGACATCCAATTTTTTTCTATGGATATTTTTTCTCTTGTGGCAACTTTGGACATAAGGTTGTGAGTTGCAGGACTTTTAGACATAACATAAATGTAGAGATGAGATTCAATAAACCTTGATTGTATATGTATTAAAATGTCGTATACACTCTACTAGATGACCTCGAATGCCACATATGCAATAATTTTGGACACAAGTAAAGTGAATGCAAAAGCAAGATGCTACATGTCTATAAGCAAGATAGAGAAGAAGATTTTGCCAAGGTTTGGAGGAAGAAAAATAAAAACAAAGAAAATTGTGGACTCACTATATATGCCAAAAATAAAGAAAATCAATGGTACATTGATAGTGGTTTCTCCAAGCACATGACAAGAGACAAGAGTAATTTTGAATTCCTAATTGAAGAAAAAGCTGGTGATGTTACTTTTGGAAACAATGCTCTATCTAGAATTAGGGGGAAATGAACTTTTATACTAGATGAAGATAAGAAGGTAAATACCAAAGAACAAAATGTGTTGTATGTAGATGGTCTAAAACATAACTTGTTGAGTGTAACTCAAACGTGTTACCAATGACACAATGTTATCTTTCATTCAAAAGGTTGTAAAGTAATGGATGTGAATACAAGAAATATTGTTGTTAAGGCAGTCATAACTTCAAGTAATGTGTATGTTCTAGAAGAAGACAAAGAAAAATGATGCATTAGTAAAGCTGATGATTGTTGGCTTTGGAACAAAAGACTAGGTCATCTTATTTCTAATCAGCTTGTTAATCTAGGAAGAAAATATGTTGTGAGAGATATGCCAAAAATTTCCAAACCTAAGAATATTTTTTGTAAGTCATGTCAGTTTGGAAAGCAGTGAAGAGTTCAATTACAGGCAAGAGAACACTCCACCACTCGAATTATTTAGTTGATTCATACAGATATATGTGGCCCCACTAGTACACAATCACCTCGAGGTGAAAGATATTTTTTTTATTATTATTGATGACTATACCATAATGTGTTGCGTTGGATTGTTATTATTATTGATGACTATACTAGAATGACTATACCGGAGTGAGATCGTTGCACCCTAGTAGTATTGAGAGGGGCGACGACCACCTACCATAGTCGCAACCTTGATGCATTGGGAGCTATGGAGACCCTTTGAAGCACGCCCACAGGGCACTTACATCGGCAGCTGCGATGGCTTTAAAATTTTTATGAGGGCACTCGCGTATGTTTTTTGGAGTTGAAATTTTTTTAAGGTATGGTTTTTTTTAAAGGGTATGAAGTTTGTTGTATAAAACAAATGAGTGGATGATGCTATAAAAATTATTATATGCATATTATAATGCATAAATTCAAGTGGTGAATTTCTTAAAAAGGTGAATCTTTTTCTCAAAAGATTTTTTTTTATTAAACCTTTTTTATATTACTAAAGGTTTTTTGGATTAAATCTTTTGTTTTTAAATTATTATTCAACATTGAGTAAGATCATTCCTCCATATAAGGGTCATTGTTTATTATAATCACTGATGTTTTTTATGTTTCCTCTAATTGAAAAGATGCATAGTGCTAATTTCAAAATTGAGAAGTTCAATGGCAAGAACAATTTGAGATCTGGAAGGTTAATATGCATGATTTGCTCATGCAACAAGGCATGGTGAAGGTGCTTTTGGGAAAATAAAAGAAACCCCTGACCATAACAAATGATGACTGGGATGAGATGGATATGAGACCACTAAGTGCCATATGCCTCTATTTGGTCGACGATTTATTGTTCAACACTTTTACAGAGAAGACAACAGTCAGTTTGTGGTCAAAGCTGGAAAGCCTATACATGATGAAATCCCTGATGAACATGATCTTCCTGAAAAGACAATTGTATAGTTTGCGCATGAAGGAAGGTATGAAAATAGTTGATCATTTAAATACTTTTAATACTCTTTTAGTCCAGTTGACTAGCATGGGAGTGGAATTCAAATATGAAGATAAGGCAATTACATTATTGTGTTCTTTGCCCACGTCATGGGATCATTTTGTTACCTCTATTATTTTTAATTCAACAGAAACTATTGAGTTTGATGATATTGTTGGAGCTTTACTTTCTAAGGAAACAAGGAAGAAATCCAATTTAGGAACCTTTACATCTGAGGCGATGGTGATAAGAGGAAGACCTAAAGAAAGAGGACATGGTCAAAAGGATTTATCTCGGTCAAAGTCGAAGGGAAAAAAGAGCAAGCATAATCTTAAGTTTGAACTGGGATCTTGTCAGTTATAACCTTCTTTAATCATGAAACATGGAAAAGTAGGTGTACTGGCGAAGATGCATGAAGCTCCAATTTGTATGCCATGGTACCAATCGAATGGTCATGAGGGATCCAAGACTTCAAGGGTTTTAGTGTTACCAAACCTCTGTCCTCCCAAAGTGGTCAACGTCGGGCTCACTGTATCATAGATCCGATGGTCGGGATAGTTCTCAGGCATCCTCAGATCTATGGCCCAAATTAAGTTCGAGACTTCAGGACTTCAGGGAAATAACCTCTTGTGCGGTGAATATGCTCAATTCGTCGGACCCGTGAAGTCCGAAGGACTCTAAGGGTTAACGCCCATGTTCCTTCTCTATATTCGATGAGCGTGAAGAAATTTGGCTCCTCCTGAACTAATCTCATTCATTCATCTTCCAAACAAAAGGATCTCTCCTTTCGGGGCTTGAATCTTGCTGTCCTTCATGATCTTTGTTAGCTCTTGAAGTACCTAGGTATTTTTCGCTATTTCTCCTGAACTTAACACTTATATAAATCTTCCGCGCACCCCTTGTGCTCATTTATCAACTCTAGAAATTAAGGGCGTTCTTGATCTCTGCCTGCCTCATAGAGACTCTATGCATACATGCACTACCTATCCTAAGCTTAACATACTCCTTCCTTCAGAATGACTAGGAGTTTCAGTGTGCACATGTGAGGCTATGCCCAAGGTCAACAAATTCACAGTTGATTTATTTTAACTTGAGCCACCATGAGACTCATGAATTTACATGTACCAGCCAGAGAATTCCTTATTTCCTTAAATACACAATTAGGCAAAATTAAATGGATACAGTATAACCATTGAGAAAACATGCACATCCATGCAACATTCATAGGATATACAACTTTAATTCACAATTACATCTTAAATACATAGGATATGAGAATACTCTTAGATATTTCTCTGTCTGTCATGACCTCGACAAGGTTTATCATATTCTTCCCCAGCATCAAGCTCGTGGCCTTCGACTCGTTCTCTGCTAGTGAGTTCCTCACATTATACACTCTTCTTTTTAATCTCTTGCGTGCCTTGCACACACATTCCTCCTATATTGTTTCTTTTGTCAGAAGGAAATTTGGGTTAGTTTGGGTATGCAACACCCTATGGTACTTCGAGTTGACCTTTTGTAGCTAGACCATGCTTCCATTCATGGGATAGTTGATGTTTCAACCACCAGTCCTTTTATTATTAACTGATCTCTTATAGTTTTCACATTCTTTCCTCTAATGATATCATGGCTAGTATTTTCAAGGCTTCACCCCCATAGTCAGTTATTGGAAATTCAATCAATAATAGATTTACACTGTTCCCATGCCACCACATGTTAATCCTAATTAATGATTAATTACAAGTTGGGGGAAACAAGGGTGTTACACACCCCCACTCGCTTTTGCGGTTTTTACTTAAATCTAGGAGAGTTATTAATTAATTAGGTTAAAATTTTCATAATGGAGTATATTCATCTACTCATAACATTGGATTAGATAATAAATCCAGTATTACAGTATAGTTTGGAAATGAGCGTGTAGCCTTGTGAGCCCAAGCCATTGGAAGAGCTTCGGGAAGTGACTACTAAACTTCCCTGGTAAATCTCACCTATTTCTCTTTGTCTCCAGATTCCTCCATATGGGTGATATACAAGAAAATCACTCTTCATGGTGTGACAGGATCTTTATGGACATTCCTTCGGATGAAGCTCAATTTCTAAGCCTCCTACCGAAGCTGATGAATGCCAAGAACACCACAAAGATTTGGGTGTACACCGGTCACTCACTTCTCATCGCATCCTCTGCCTTACCTGATGACAGAAAGATAATTCATATCCCTTTTCATAATCATAGTGGACTCACTGAATAAGAGGAAATATTCATTTATTGGATTAAAGTTTTAGTTATTTGTTGTTGTTTTTTAAATTTTGATGATTTAGAGTTTTTTAAAATGCACTATTCTTTCTAAAAATAAAATTTTGTATTCATCAATCCATTGTGAAACATAACTTTCGACAAAATTATTTCAAACTCAAAAGTCTAAATTGTCCACTTATTAATGTTTAAATTTGGAGAATAAGAGTTAAATTGTCTACTTGGTAACTTAGTTTAGTCTATCAATTCAATGAGGAGATTTCCAAACAACAAAACTTAATGTTTGCATGCTAGAGAATTCATTGATGAAAGCTGGCATGACAGATACTTGTGTTGGACACTAGGAGAAAGACTTATGAGATGGGGTTAACTATCATTGAGATAGTTGGAGCTGGCCACAAAATTGACTTCAGAGAAGGCCCTGCTATGCCATTTCTGGATGAAATGCTTAAGAATGTATGTAATATGAAGGATAATAGAATTTTGTAATATGGAAAGTTTGATGGTTTGTGGATAAAATATTTAACACTAATAAATTGAGTGGGTGTGTGTTATTGTGGGAGATGAACTGGTCATTTAATTTTGTATTCATGGACGTGGACAAACATAACTATCTTAACTACCACAAGTGACTCATCAAACTCATGAAGATCAGGGGAGTGATTTCCTATGACAACACTCTCTGGAGAGGAACCATTGTAACTCACCCTGAAGGTTTGAAGGCTTCATCCATGTCAAACATTTCACATTGGAAGTGAACAAGGTCCTTGTTGATGGTGATGATTAACAAGGTGAAATTAAAGTATTGATTATGATGATGATTAACATTCATGGAGACCAATTGGTCTATTGGACCTTAAGAAGGTAAGAGATTACTTCAATTTCGCTAAAATTGTATTTCTATGATAAAAAACATTGAGAGAAGCTTTTTAAGATCACCATAGTTTTGACGACTTAGGAGGACTAGGAAGGTCCATAATGTGAGATATATTTTTAAATTGGGATCTAACATGGGTATCGGGAGGGAAATCCAATAGGAAGTGTTTTTCATCTTCTACTTAGTGTCATAAAGGTAACAAATTCTCTCATCCGAGGGTGTTTTGGGAGTTCTTCAAGGCCCAGTTTCACTTTGTACCTTGTGGGAGTTTGTTCTTATTTTAGCAATGTTGATTTTCTTATTTTCAATTTTCAAAATTGAGAGGTAATTTTTTATCTTCTAAATTAGGCTTGACCAATATCTTAGTTTCCTTTTACCCACTAATTCTTTATCACGCCACATATTCTCCTTAAATTTATAAGTGATAATATTTGTAATATTATCGATATTCTACATGATGGTTTCTTCTTGTATTCCCCAACTATTTAAGTTAGTGTATAATGTAACATATTAAATGATTGATACATTAATAATGTAATGTATTAATTAATTATTAGAATAATACATTGATAAAATATTAATACACTAATAAAGTAATACATTATTAAAGGATTAATACATTAATAATGTAATGTATTAATTAATTAATACATTAATACATTGCTAAAGTATTAATACACTAACAAAGTAATAGATTAATAATACATTATTAAAGTAATAATGCATTAATAAATACATTATTAAAGTATTAATACCTTAATAAATATATTATTAAAATAGTAATACATTAATACATTATAGAGTATTAAAATAGTAATACATTAATACATTATAGAGTATTAAAATATTAATACATTAATTGAAAATTACTATGGTTGACCATGAATATGGTTGACTTTGGGAAAGAAAGGTTCACTATGGTTGATATGTTTAATTATGGTTGACCATGACTATGGCTAACTTCAATAGACTTTCACCATCGTTCACTATGGTTGACCTTCACTATGCATGAAATTCACTATGGTTGATCTTCACTAACCTTGACCATGGTTGACAATGGTTAACTAACAGTTGTTTCCCATAGATGACCATGGTTGGCCATGACCATGGTGGTCGTGACCATAGTTGACTATGACTATAGATGACATTAATACATTAATGTATATTGTAATGTGTTAATTAATTAATACATTACCAAAGTATTAATACATTAAAACATTAATAAAGTATTAATACACTAATAAAATAAGACAAATTGATAAAATAATAATACATTATTAAAGTATTAATACATTAAAACATTAATAAAGTATTAATACATTAATAATGTAATGTATTAATTAAGTAATACATTAATACATTACTAATTAACAAATTGTTAAAATATTAATACACTAATAAAGTAATACATAAATAATACATTAATAAAGTATTAATACCTTAATAAATACATTATTAAAGTAGTAATACATTAATAAATTAATAATACATTAATTGACAATGACCATGGTTCACAATGGTTGACCAAGGCCATGGTTTCTAATGGTTGACAATGACAATGACCATGAACATGGTTAAGTTTGTTAGACATGTTGCACATATGTTTTCTTTGATGTCAAAGTGGTCATGGACATGGTCAGTTATAGTGAAATAACAAACATAAGAAGTGCGTGGAAGGATTGAAGGACCAAAGGATAAATGGCACATAGAAGGGCTAATGGCACACAAGAAAATATGCAGGGTGCTTTGAACCAGTGCGACGAACAGTGCAAAGGGGTGTGTTGAGATGAAACTAGTGTGACAGAATGGAATATGACAGATTGTGTGGAAGATTGTGCAGAAGAAACTTTGGAGGGAACCTTGAGTGAGTGTAACAAATGACACAGTAGAATGTAACTAAATAAATCTTGTGTGACAAGCAACAGAGTGGAATGTGACAAGATGAACAAAGCGACTCGGTGAGTGCACTACAGGGCAAGTGCAACAGGATGAAGGCACTCCAGGGCATGTGTGATAGGATGAAGACTTGTGACTTGAGGTTTTGGCTCCTATTCTATCTGCACAGTAGATTCTCTATAGACCAAAATGTGAGTTGATGCATCATTAATGAAGAGATAATATGATAAGACTAAGTTTTGTTGTTGGAGATGAGATGGAGCTCATTTGTAGGAATATTTGGTCTGTTTGATTTAGTAAAAGAATGTCTAGTTGTGACTAGATTTTGATTTGGTCAAGATTTTTCCACATGTAACTGTCATGTGTTCACATACTTTATTTATACAGAAGTGTAACTAAAAGAAGTGTGTTCTGGTCAAAATGTGTTCATGATGTAACTATGATGCATCCACATACTTTATTTAGATAGATGTGTAACTCACAAGAGATTCATCTCGTCAAAATATGTCCACGGTGTAATTGTTATGCGTCCACATACAGGAAGAGGAACTCAGAAAAAAACATTATAATTAGGATGTGCTCTATTTGAATAATGCGCGGATGAAAAAAGAAGAAAAAGTATTTTTAATTGTTTAAAGAAATTGAATCGGAGACTTATAAGATAAATTTTCGTAGAGAAAAGTTCATTTCTGTAAAAATATTTCTTAAAGTGATTTCAGGGTGGAAGGGTGGTGCTACAATGAGTTGAAGCTCACAGAGGATTGGTGTGCTCATTATCTATGATAGTGCCTGAGAGGATTAGTGGCCTCATTGTTTGTGATAGTTTTGTTTGTGCGAGGATTGGTGTCCTCATTTGTGATAGGTTGGTGCCTGAGATGATTGGTGTCCTCATTATCTGCGACAAGTTGGTTCCTGAGAGGATTGGTGTCCTCATTATTTGTGACAGGTTTGTACCTAAGAGGATTGGTTTCCTCATTTGTGATAGGTTGGTGCCTACGAGAATTGGTGTCCTCATTTGCGACAGGTGGGTGCCTTTCAAGATGAATAATTGTAAATTGTAAGTTGGTGCTTGTACAAGAACATAAAGGAATATTATTTGTGGTTTTCTCCCACATTGGGTTTCCACGTAAAATTTCTAGTGTAATGTGTTTTTTGTGTTCTACATGTACTGCTAATTAAGTAAGCACTTCTAAGCAACTTTAATTTGTTGCAAAGGAAATAAAATTAAGAAATATGATGCAATATTGATTCACCCCCCTCTCAGTATTGTTGTAAGTTATAACAATTGGTATCAAAGCGCAGGTACGTTAAATAACAATCTAACACTTGGAAGGAATATCACACAGAAAGTATGTCAAGTCAAGATTATTTTTATTCTTTAACCATACCTCCTATATTCAATGGAACAAATTTTTCATTTTGGAAAATCAAAATGAAGACCTAGTTGATTTCTCTTGGTATAGAAACTTGACAGCTTGTGGTAGATGGTTATAAAATCCCAACTACTCTTCCAACTGATGAAGTTGGTAAGAAAACTTTCTACAGTAATGCAAGAGATATGAATGCCATCCAAGCAAGACTTGCAAAAACATAATTTTCAAAGTAATGCAGTTGGAATCCGCAAAGAAAATATGGCACAAACTGGTAAAAAGTTATGAAGGAGACGAGAAAGTGAAGTTGGTCAAACTTCAATCTTACATAATGCAATTTGAAAACCTAAGAACGAGTGAAGATGAAAATGTTGTAGGTTTCTTTCTCATAGTAGATGAGACTATAAACAATATTAAACGGCTAGGTAAGAAGATTGAGGAAGCTATAATAGTTTAGAAGGTAATGAGATCTCTTCAATCAAGACTTGATGGAAAGGTTTATGCTATAGAAGAAATGAATGAACTAGATAAACTAACTATGGAAATGTTGCATGTAATTCTAACTTCTTATGAGATGAGGACTAGGAAAGAGAAATGATGCAAGAGCATTCCTCCAACTCAACATCAACGCCAACTAGCCAGCACATCTAGCGCGCATCCATGAAGGAGAGAGGCAAAGCCCTCTCATTTTTAAAAATTTTGAAATCCAATCCCATTTGGGGATTTGCGTTGTAAGGCTTTTAATGCCAAGCCACACCTTTGTATAGGAAGTGGTTGAGATTTCCTTTAATGTTTACTTGCAACTATGTCCAGAGTCGTCAGGCCTAGACACATCCATTTATGTAAATGTAGCCATAGGATCCGCTCTGTGAGAGCGATAGCTCAGAAATAGTGTGGTGGAGGATAAGCTCGAGAGAGCCCTGATTTTGTAATAGAGAGAATTAGAGTAATAGGAAATCAGGTAGAGATAGAGAGTAGAGAGTCAAGAGGAGAGAGACCAGAGAAGAGAGGTCTCAAAAGAAAGAGCTGAGACTTGATACAGTCCAGCCATTGTAAACACATCTGTATAGGCATTTCTTAATTAATAGAAGAGAAATTTTTCCTACCATGAACTGTCTGTATATGTTTACATGGTTTCATGCATTTTCCATTTTTAATTCATAACTGGTGAAGTAATTTATAAGTTTCAATTTCTTCCTATCTGGGAGTTTCCGAGTGTAAGGAGTGCATAGAGTCTGCAAGGTGTGCATCGACAGAGGTGAGACAACCTTAGGAAAACTCAAGAGGGATAGTGTGGGACTTTCACCAGCAGAAGTGGAAGGAGTGCACAGGAAAATATCTTTGTCTCCAGTTCAGGGAATACAAAACCACTGAAGGTTCTGTGGAAGATCTAATAGGCAGGCATTGAGTGAATGCAGAGGGTGCATTGAGGAGAACTCTATTTTGAGTTCAACGAGGAGACAGAACTACTAAAGGTTATGTGGAAGTTCTGTCATATGGGCATTGAACAAACGCATAGAGTGCATAGAAGAACTCTATCTCGATTTCAGAAGAAGACAAAACTAATGAAAGTTTTGAGGAAGCTTTGCCAGCCGGGCATTGAGCAAATGCACAGGGTGCATTGAGGAGAACTCTATTTCGAGTTCGAAGAGAAGACAAAATCACCGAGGATTCTGAAGAACTCTTCCATGAGGGCATTGAGTTAGTGCAAGTGTGCACAGGAGGAACTCCTTCGATTTCAGAGAGAAGAAGTGTCAAGGAGAGACACTTACAGAGTTGTTGAATACTCTATTTTCTCAGCAAGGAGTGCTTGAATAGGAAGTTGCCAAGAGGGCACCAATCTCCATTTGAAGGAGAAGGAAAGGGTTGAGTCCCTTAGAGGTTCAATTTCTGAAGCTCAGAATGGATTGCACAGTTGTGTGCAAGTACCCTGCAAGGAGTGCATAGGTTGAGAGAAACCCTTTGAGGTTTTAGAGTGAACAAAGCTCTGGAGGAACAATGTTTTTGTGAATACAGGCGAGACCCAAGGTCACAGGGTTCACAGAGAAAGAAAAGGTCAAGGCCTTTGAAACTTTGGAGTTCTTCCAAGGAAAAGGAGGAAGCACAAAGCTTAGGAGGGAGCTACAACTGTTGTCAGAAATTGTGCAAAGACCCGACAACCGTCAGATCCGGAGGAAGGTGCACAAAATTTAACCTCTGGTATGGTCGTGCAGGAGAGCAGCTGAAGATAAACCGTGGAGACATTTTGTAGAGAAGTGCCGAAATCATAACAACCATTGGATCAGGCAAAGGCGTAGAGTTTCATCATTTCAAAGTTTAGGGTTTGGAGCAACCAAGGAGTGTGGAGTTGTTGCATTGCGAACTCCCAGTTTAGGAAATCCCAAAAAATCGAGTTTGAAATTTATCCATTTTGGAGTTCAGGACTTGGAGAAGCAAGGGATTGTGGAATCACTTGCATCATGAACTTCTGGTTCTCAAAATCCCTAAAGACTCTAGACCGTCGAATCTGGAGCATGGTGGCCTGAGAGCCGCTGGATCGAGGGTACATGCATGAGGAGATTATTCCCTGGGAGGTGCAGAGGAAGCAAGATCTGAACCGTTAGATCTTGCAACAAGGACCAATACTCATCGGATCAGGAAGGAGGTGCATGAGGTTTAAACCTCATCTCAGCAAAAGGAAGAAGAGTCATTCGACTTCATAACCCATGAAGTCCTAAAAATATTAGGACCGTCCATTCGTTAGAAGGGCCATGTGGCGGAGATCCATGTATTTCAGGGATTCAGGCATCGAAAGGCAGAAGGAGAGTATCCTTTTCGACTTCGCAAGCTACAAAGCCCTGAAAGCATTGGGACTGTCCATTTAGGGAGGACAGGTGTCAAAGATCAAAGTCTACCAGGAATTTGGGTACCGGGAGATCAAGGAGAAGGAATTGCGAGACAAGAAGTCTCAGCTCCCAAAATCGCGAAAGGAGGAATTGTGATTGAACAAGGACCGTCCATTCGGGCACATCTGGACCGTTGATTGTCCAGGAGAGGTTTCGAAATTTCGACTCTGGGAGTTTGAAAGATAGAGATTCATTGCAACTGGAGTCACGAAGTCCCGAAAAGTGCTCGGAGGAGTAGCGCCAGGTCACACGACCGGTCATGTGGAAAGTGACTTAAGGGAGGATCTGAGGAGTTAGAACCTACTTCGGGTTTCATCAATTCAAAGGATAGAAGGTAGGAAAGAATGCCTACATCGTGATTCCCCGAATCACGAAAAGCCAATAAGCGCTTTAGCGTTAAGCGCTCGGTCACAGGATGTGCTCACGTGGATGGAGGCTAAGGGAAGTTAAGCCCTTTTCGGCATTTTGGCAACCAGGAATTGGAGAGACAAGGATTCCAGGAGAACTCCTATGCAATAGTCTCGAAATCCTAAAATGGGAAAGGCCGAAGTGCACGAAGGTGTGAAGAGAGAAGAGCGCCAAAAAGGTGGCGCGCGTGTTGGTTTTCACAAGGCCTATGCCAAGGATAGAAAGGGACCTATGGATTCGATTCAAGGGGTTCCAGCAGGAGCCCGAAGATCCATTTAGGCTCAGAAGCAGGTCGATCCAAAGACCGAGAGGTTGCAAAACCCTGCTGAGGTGGGGTTCTACATTAAGTGATATCAGAGACAAAATTTTGTTTGCATATCATAGGCAAAATAGAGACGGTGAAGGAGAAAGTCTGATGAAAATAGGTGGAATCAAAAGCAGATTTTCATCTGTAAACAATAGGTAAAGGAGCAGGGTGTTAAAGCTCTGTGGTGATTGTTTCAAGGTGTGCAGTAACAAATAGACAACCAGGTGAGTTGTAGGAGGACATGGAGATGCTCTAAAATGCAGAGTGGTCCATAGGCTTTCCAGGAGGGTAGGTGAAAGATGGAAATGGTTACTAAAGTCCATGAGCATGGTGGAAGAGGATACCGCCAGCAGATGAGAAGAGCAGAGATTGACAAAGAGCTCACTGAGATAAGAGTGAGGATGGAAGAGCTTGCACTGTGGATGCAACAGAATGAAAAATCATGGTAGGTGTATGAATGGCCCATGAAAACGAAGGTGAAGTGGCCAGTCAAGGAGTTGCTGGCAAAAATACAACAAAGGCTATTGAAAATGTGTCTGAGGTATGTTGAAGGCCTCAGTGACACAGAGCTGGTTTGCATCTGTGAGCCAGAAGTTGGAGAAACCCTCAGTGATGAGGAAGAGAGATCAGTTTCGGATCTCATAAACTGTGAGGAGGGCAGAGATGAATTTTCCAATTGCCAGGTGGGCAATGAAATAAGATCATTGGAGGATTTCATAGAATTCTAGGAGGAGAGCAATGGAAATTCATGTTTCCAAGTGGGAAATGGTATGCGATTAGCCGAATATCTCATAGACTGCCAAGTGAGCAGCAAAAATTTCCCAAATTGTCAGGTGGGTAGGGGAATAGAAGTGAGACTGTCTGAAAGTCTCAGGAGCTCAGGAGTGAGTTCAGGTCAGCAAGGAGTGCTGATGGAAATGGGATCAATTGATCTCATAAACTACCAGGTGGGAAACAAAAAACTCCCATACTACCAAGTGGGCAAGGGAGAGCACATGAACTCAGAGGTGAGTTCATATCAGCAAGAGGAGCTGACAGAGAAGGAAGATCAGAAGATTAGTTTGATCATTGGAAGAATTGAGATATTTCTACCACCTAGCCCAGTTGACGCAAGAGCATGTGCTGCAGAGGAAGCAATAGAAGATAGAAAACCAACAAAGAATATCATAGAGGAAGAAATGGAGTAGACACTAATGTCTACCCTAGCATAAGGAAAAGAGAATTCAACCAAGTTGCTCAAAAGTTTCAGCCAGGAATCTGAAACAGAAATCACTGCAACACTGGATCCTGTAGCAAAGGAGGAAGCAAACAACATGGATTTTGTTGATCTGTATGAAGAATTGGAAGCCCTAGAGAAGAGGATGATGGTGCAAATCTTGCACATCCAATAGGTCAGGTTGGAGACAGATGGAGGAGCATACCAGCCCCAGGAGAAGCTGGAAGAAGTTGGGAGTATGTCAGCAAGAGAAATGGCAGCAGCAGAACTGCCACAGGAAGAAGCTAAACAACAGTTCAATGAGGAGACTTCAGAGATAGAGTCTGCAACAGAGTGGCCACTTAGTGCTACAAAAAGAGATAAAGGTAGTAGGGGAGATCGAGCAGATATGCCCATTGAGAAGATAGAATTGTAGTAGAGAGGACTGCATACAAAGAGCTAGCCACTGCAGCAGCTGGACGAGATAATTGAGGAAATCAGAAAGCTGATGTTGAATTCAACATAGGGAGCTACCAACGAAGAAAAGATGAAAAGAGGAGAACTTGCAAGAGAAGTAGGGCAGCAGCAACAACAACAATGAACCAGAGGAGTAGATGGACAACTCCAAAGAAAAATTTGGGATCCAGGTGGATTTCAACACTAGAGAAGAGGATCTCATGATCAGGAGATCATGATTTTCCCAGCTGAGGAGTATGATGCAGGAGCATCGCTCCAACTCAGCATGAGCACTAGCTAGCCAACACATCCAATGCACATCCATGAAGGAGAGAGGCAAAGCCCTCTCATTTTTCAAAATTTTGAAATCCGATCCCATTTGGGGATTTGCGTTGTAAGGATTTTAATGCCAAGCCATGCCTTTGTACAGGAAGTGGTTGATTTTTCCTTTAATGGTTACCTGGAACTATGTCCAGAGTAGTCAAGCCCAGACACATCCATTTATGTAAATGTAGCCGTAGGAGACGCTCTGTGAGAGAGATAGCTCAGAAACAGTGAGGCGGAGGATAAGCTCGAGAGTGCCCTCATTTTGTAATAGAGAGAATTAGAGTAATAGGAAATCAGGTAGGGATAGAGAGTAGAGAGTCAGGAGGAGAGAGACCAGAGCAAAGAGGTTTGAAAAGAGAGAGCTAAGACTTGTTACAGTCCAGCCATTGTAAACACATTTGTATAGTAATTTCTGAATTAATAGAAGAAAAGTTTTTCCTACCTTGAACTATTTGTATATGTTTACATGTTTTCATGCATTTTCTGTTTTGAATGCATAACTGTTGATGTAATTGATAAGTTTCAATTTCTTCCTATCTGGGAGTTTCCAAGTGTAAGGAGTGCACAGAGTCCTCAAGGTGTGCGTCGACAGAGGTGAGACAACCTCAGCAAAACTCAAGAGGGATATTGTTGGACCTTCACCAATAGAAGTGAAACGAGTGCGCATTAAAAGAACTTTGTGTCCAGTTCAGGGAATATAGAACCACTGAAGGTTCTATGGAAGCTATACCAGGTGAGCATTGAGTGAATGCAGAGGGTGCATTGAGGAGAACTATGTTTTGAGTTCGACGAAGAGACAAAACTACTCAAGGTTCTATGGAAGCTCTGCCAGGCGGGCATTGATCAAGTGCATAGAGTACACAGAAGAAATCTATCTCAAGTTCAGAAGAAGAAAAAACTACTGAAAGTTATGAGGAAGCTCTGCCAGCCAGGCATTGAGAAAATGCACACTGTGCATTGAGGAGAACTCTATTTTGAGTTCGAAGAGAATATAGAATCACTGAGGATTCTGGAGAACTCTGCCAGGAGGGAATTGAGTTAGTGCAAGTGTGCATAGGAGGAACTCCTTCGAGTTTAGAGAGAAGAAGTGTCGAAGAGAAACACTTACAGAGAGTTTTTGAATACTCTATTTGCTCAGTAAGGAGTGCTTGAGCAAGAAGTTTCCAAGAGGGCACCAATCTCCATTTGAAGGAGAAGGAAAGGGTTGAGTCCCTTAGAGGTTCAAGTTCTGAAGTTTAGGATGGATTTCACAGTTGTGTGCAAGTACTCTGCGAGGAGTGCAGAGGTCAAGATAAACCCTTTGAGGTTTCAGAGTGACCAAAGCTTAGGAGGAACAACGTTTTCCTGAACACAGGCAAGACCCAAGGTCACAGGGTTCGCAGAGAAAGAACAGATAGAGGCGTTTGAAAATTTGTAAATTTTCCAAGGAAAAGGAAGAAGCACAAATCTCAAGAGGGAGCTACAACTATCGTCGGATCTTATGCAAAGACATGACAACCGTCGGATCCGGAGGAAGGTGCACAGAGTTTAAATTCTGGTATGGTCACGCAGGAGAGCAGCTGGATATGAATGGGGGAGACACTTCGTAGAGAAGTGTTGAAATCCTAGCAACCGTTGGATTAGGTGAAGGCGTTGAATTTCGGCATTTCGAAGTTCGTGGTTTGGAGAGGCCAAAGAGTTTGGAGTCGTTGCATCGCAAACTCTCGTTTCGCAAAATCCTGAAAACTTGAGTTTGAAATTTTGCCATTTCGGAGTTCGGGACTTGGAGGAGCAAGGGATCATGGAATCACTTGCATCATGAACTTTCGTTTTGTGAAATCCCAAAAGAATCTAGACCGTCGGATATGGAGCGCGGTGGCCGGAGAGCCACTAGATCGAGGGTATGTGCACGAGGAGATTAGTCCCTTGGACATGCACAAGAAGAGAGATCTGAACCGTTAGATCTAGCACTAAGGACCAATAGCCATCAGATACGGAAGGAGGTTCGCGAGGTTATACCTCATCTCAACAAAAGGAAGAGGAGTCCTTCAAATTTGTAACCCGCGAAGTCCCGAAAAGATCAGGACCATCCATTTGTTAGAAGGGCCATGTGGCGGAGATGCACGTATTTTGAGGATTGGGGCATAGAAAGGAAGAAGGAGAGGATCCTTTTCGACTTTGCAACCTACGAAGCCATGAAATTATCGAGACCATCCATTTGGAGAGGACAGGTGTCAAAGATCAAATTTTATCGGGAATTTGGGTATCGGGAGATCGAGGAGAAGGAGTCACAAGACACGAAGTCTCGGCTCCCGAAATCGTGAAAGGAGGAATCGTGATTGAACAAGGACCGTCCATTCGAGCATATCTGGACTGTTGATTGTCCAAGAGATATTTCAGCATTTTAGACTCTAGGATTTCGAAAGACAGAGAGTCGTTGCAGCTGGAGTCGCGAAGTCCCGAAACGCGAAGTCCCGAAAAGAACACGGAGGAGTAGCGCTAGGTCACAGGACCGGTCATGTGGAAAGCAACTTAAGGGAGGAGTCGAGGAGTTAGACCCTATTTCTAGTTTTAACAAATCAAAGTATAGATGACAGGGAGGAATGCCTGCATCGCAATTCCCTGAATCACGAAAAGAGGATAAGTGCTTTAGCATTAAGCGCATGGTCACAGGATGTGGTCACGTGGATGGAGGCTGAGGGAAGTTAAGCCATTTTCGGCATTTCGGAAACCAGGATTTGGAGAGATAAGGAGTCTGGGAGAAATCATATGCAATAGTCTTGAACTCCCAAAATGAGAAAGGCCAAAGTGCGCGAAGGTGTGAACAGAGAAGAGCATCAAAAAATAGGCGTGCTTGCAAGTTTTCGTAAGGCCTGTGCCAGGGATAGAAAGGGACTTGTGGATTCAATTCAAGGGGTTCGAGCAGGAGCCCAAAGAGCCATTTCGGCTCAAAAGTAGATCGATCCAGAGACCACGAGGTCGCAGATTCCTGCTGAGGAGGGAGGTCTGCATCAAGAAACCAAATCTAAAACACGCAGTCTTCAAGCCATCAGTCAATTCATCAACATCTCAAAATCACGATTCAACAAAACACTTCTTAGATGAAGAGAAATCTAACTTTGTAAGGAAACTAAAGAGGGGATCCGAAAAATATAAAGGTACATGTTACCATTCAAATTCTTTAATTGTGGTAAAGTTGGTTATTTTGCATCTAAATGGCCCTTCAAAAAAAACAACACCAATGAAAAAGAAAGAAAAGGAAAAGATAAACCTAGGGAGACTAAAAAGAAAAAATATTTTAAAAGGAACATTTTTTATTCAAAAGAGGATAGCAACAACTCTTCAGAAATTCAAGAAGAAGAATATGAGTCAAATACAATTCAAGATGAAAAACTTCTCTTGGCATTAGAGTAACACAAATCTCATCAAGAAAAACCAGACACATAAGAGTGTGAAGTTGTAGTAGACATGGAAGGAGAACTCATTAGTGATCTGGAGGAAATCTCTTAACTCGAGAAAAATAATATACTAAGAAAATAATTGTTATAGTTTTATAAAGAAAAAGACAATCAGATCAGAAAATATATATTCATCTTAAAAATTAAGTTAGAAGAGGCCAAAAGAAGAAAAGAGATATTTATGAATTAGATAAACGAAAAGGAGAGCACATGTGGCAAACTAGAAGTAGAAATATTGTCCTCAAGAAAAAATCTAGATAAGTCCAAGGCTCAAATGAAATTCATAAAAGGAGATGAAACTTTAGATAACATTCTCAACAATCGGAGATCACCAAATGACAAGATAGGATTAGGATATAAGGAAAGTTTGAAAATTATCAAAGGTGAATCAGGCACCAGCATGTCTACTAGTGAGAAGCCTACAAGTTATGAAAATGTTTTCAAGTGAAACAACAGTCAACCTAACAAATCAAAAGATGACAAGAAGAAGCAGTCAGAATTGGATCGACCCAACTATTCAAACAAATATGAAGCAAGGAAGCAACATGTGCCTAAATTTTATCAATCTCACACACAAATAATTATTCCTATAAGTTTTTCATTCCAAGGAATCCAATTTTTTTCTATGGATATTTTTTCTCTTGTGGAAACTTTGGACATAAGGTTGTGAGTTGCAGGACTTTTAGACATAACATAAATGTAGAAATGAGATTTAATAAACCTCGAATGTATATGTATCAAAATGCCTTCTACCCTTTACTAGATGACCTCGAATGCCACATATGCAATAATTTTGGACACAAGTAAAGTAAATTCAAAAGCAAGATGCTACCTTTCTATAAGCAATATAGAGAAGAAGAGTTTACCAAGGTTTGGAGGAAGGAAAATAAAAACAAAGAAAATTGTGGACTCAATATATATGCCAAAAATAAAGAAAATCAATGGTATATTGACAGTGGCTTCTCCAAGCACATGAAAAGAGACAAGAGTAAGTTTGAATTCCTAACTGAAGAAAAAGGGGGTAATGTTACTTTTGGAAACAATGCTCTAGCTAGAATTAGGGGGAAATGAACTTTTGTACTAGATGAAGATAAGAAGGTAAAGGACCAAAGAGCAAAATGTGTTGTATGTAGATGGTATAAAACATAAGTTGTTGAGTGTAACTCAAATGTGTTATCAATGACACAATGTTATCTTTCATTCAAAAGGTTGTAAAGTAATGGATGCGAATACAAGAAATATTGTTGTTAAGGCAGTCATAACTTCAAGAAATATGTATGTTCTAGAAGAAGGCAAAGAAAAATGTTGCATTGGTAAAGCTGATGATTGTTGGATTTGGAGCAAAAGACTAGGTCATCTTGGTTTTAATCAGCTTGTTAAGCTAGGAAGAAAATATGTTGTGAGAGATATGCCTAAAATTTCCAAACCTGAGAATATTTTTTGTAAGTCATGTCAGTTTGGAATGCAGTCAAGAATTCAATTAAAGGCAAGAGAACACTCCACCACTCGACTTATTTAGTTGATTCATACAGATAACTGTGGCCCCACTAGTACACAATCACCTCGAGGTGAAATATATTATTTTTATTATTATTGATGACTATACCATAATGACTTGGGTTGGATTGTTCTTATTATTGATGACTATACTAGAATGAMTATACAAGAGTGAGATCGTCGCACCTTAGCAGTATTGAGAGGGGCGATGACCACTGGCCATAGTCATAGCCTTGATGCATTGAGAGATGTGGCGACCCTTTGAAGCATGCTAGCAGGGCACTCACATTGGGAGGTGCGACGAATTTAAAATTTTTATGAGGGCACTCACATATGTTTTTTGGCGTTGAAATTTTCTTAAGGTATGTTTTTTCTTTAAAGGGTATGAAGTTTGTTGTATAAAAGAAACAATTAGATGATTCTATAAAAATTGATATATGCATATTATAATGCATAAATTCAAGTGGTGAATTTCTTGAAAAGGTAAATCTTTTTTTCAAAAGATTTTTTTTTTATTAATCCTCTTTTATATTACTAAAGGTTTTTTGGATAAAACCTTTTTTTTTT